>APFE030200572.1:10348-72111 GCA_000404065.3 Pinus taeda | reverse complement strand
AATTCTAAACAAGGAACTGAAATCTAGGTAGTCAAACAACTTACCCCTATATGCTAGGAAACTAATTCATTCATTTAATTTTCACCTTTAGTGAATGAATCCTCTAGAACAAGTAAAAATGAGCCAAAATTACATCACACACATCAAATTACATCAAGCTGGGTCAAACACCACATCAAGAGGTGAAACTAGTCATAAATGGCCGAAATTATGAGCTGGAAGGTGAAAATTGTGCCAAAAACCTATGTGCATCGCGCGTTTTGAGCCCTATGCGCCATGCGCCTGTCCACCTGCTTTAAGAGCACTTTCCGACATCCAAATTGAGCTCAGGTTGGCTTGTTGGAAAGCCCTAGATGTCTACTTTCCAACCCAAGTGGAATTTACCAATTTGGTCTCCATTTGACCCTCCAAAATTGGATTCTTCCAGAAGTACTTCCTGCTGGTGCAAAAAGTGCTAGAAGGGTGATTTTCATGATGTTTTTTGAGCTTTTGATCACCCAAAACTTGATGAAATGTCTTGGAAATTGTTGACGATGTGTATTTCATCATGAAAAATCCAAAAATGTAAGCCATTTTTCATTTGGACCTCCCAATCTTAAGGGTCGCGCACGGCGCGCGGCGCACTGGGCTTGAGGCGCGCGGCGCATAGAGCCTGGTGTAGAACCTTTTTGCAAGAGACTTTTGGAGGCCTTCCTGGTGTCAGAATCTGGTACAAGATAGCTTGTTGGAAAGGTATTGGAGTCTACTTTCCAACCCACCTAGAATTTTTCAATTTGGAGTTCATTTTCCTTGTCAAAAATCAAATCTCCCAAGACTGGTCAAAATGGCCAGATGAGGCTACCTCAAGGCAGAGTGCTGTTGCAATCAACTTTTGAATGCCTTCCTAAACTCCCAATTGAGCTCATGATAGCTCATTGGAAAGATCTTTGTGTCTAGTTATTATTTGACTTATCACAAAAGTCATTTGACCAACCAAGCTAGGCGAAAACTTGATTTTCCCAAGGTCACTTTAGAGGTGCATCAATTCTCCCACGGCAACGATATTTTTGACATTTATCTAAAACCATGACACCTATGTAAAAAGTTAAGGAGTTTTTTTTTATTTGGCATCTTATGGACAAAAACCTCTCTCAGTTTTTCAAAATGCATCTTTTATTGCTCTGGAACATCTTTTGAGTGAAACTTGTCCGGATGTGTGAAACAAGGAATTTTGTCGAAATGAAGCGAAATGAAGGGGATAAGGGGCTTCTAAATTCTTGGGGAAATTTTTGGAAGTAGGGGAAAGTTGAATCTCAGAGATTGAGTGAGGGGAAGGGGTCCAAAAGGGCAAAACACAGGCCTAGCCTAGAAAATTGCCAAGTTGTGGCAAAAAACTAGGGTTTGTGCAAAAAAGAGGAATTTGGGGAATCTCAGTGATGGGAAGTGTTTGATAAGGTATATTAAAGATAGGGGAAGGTGTATGAACATCTGGATACAATTTTTGCTAATTGTTTGACCGTCCAAGAGAAATTGCTTTCAAAACCCTAGGAGAGGGAAATGACCTTACCTAGGCGCAACTGAAGCATGAACAAGGTGTAAAATGACTCATTAGACACTGAGATGATAATGAAAACCCTATGAATGATGATGGACTCAGCTGAATAGTGACATAGATTGGCATTTTGGCAACTTTGAAAAGAGTGAGAGAAAACCCTAGACCTAATGCCTAGTGACCAAATTTTGCTTGAAGACTCACTGAAATGACAAAATTTGACCTTGACACTTCAAAATCACTTTGTAAGAGCATATTTGATCACTGGAGGAAGGCTGGAAAGACTAACACTAACATCCAGCATATTGTATATAGTACTATGTATCTTTAGCTCAAGATCATCAACCACATCAATCCTCATCCACATGAGAGCCAAGAACTATAGGAGACTTGCATCAACTATATTATATGATATTTATGCATATGACGACAACAACATATGATAGACTTATCATCAAGTAATGAAGATGTGTATGCAAGATTTGTACTTCTCCTTATCCTTATGAAGATCACCATGTAATGACCATATATGCATTATCAGATAATCAACCACAAATCTGATCTGAACATCAACTATGTAACCCCAAGAAACATATGAGATTTTGTCATGGACAACTCATAACCATAGCAAGATATATCACTTAGCCATATAAGCATCATCACCAAGGACTACTAACCATAATGCCAACAATGCAGCATTAGAAGATTATCTGCTCCCCCTGAACCTGTGCCATCTTGTTTACTATCAGATTTGATCATGCATATATCAGCAAGAAGTATCAAGGCATTATCATCATCAAGTTAGGATCAAAAACACAACATCATACAAGTATCAAGACATTTCCTCACATCATCAGCAGATTGTAACCATTTTTAAACAGAGCAAATGGACTGCATCCTATCAGACCCTTTTTCCTGAGCCCTATCCCTACTGCTTTTCCTCAGACTGACATATACGCGACTGCGCAGTGGCCAACTCGCGTATATACGTGACTTCTATTTATGGAACTTGTGTATGAGATTCAGAACACTGCAGTTTTATATTTTCAGCTCCCCCTGATTGTGTTGTGCCACATCTTTTTGACTGTACTTCCTTCTTCTTCCATATCTTCAAGTGTGATGAAGTTTTCTCCTTTTGGTATGATGCCCCTACTTTATTCTTGCATTCCTTTACTATATTTCCAAGCTTGTTACATGCATAACACCTTACATGTTTCATATTCCTTCTGTAGCAATCAACAACTTTGTGACCAAACATATTGCAAGAAAAACAGTATCCCTGAAAGTAATGTGATGATCTTTCTGTGTGATGATCTTGAACCATTCTTCTTCTACATCTGGCTGCAACATGTCCAAGATTATGACATACATAACATTCAACATAATTCATCGGAGGAGTAAAAGATTTTCTTTGAAGTATTTCTTTCCTTGGATGTTGATGGGGTTTTCCTCTCATCTATTTGTTGAGCATTTCAAATTTCTCATTAGAGTTCCTTGCCTTTCCTTGTGAGCTAGATTCATCTTTAGCAGATTCATAAAAACCAAGACCAGTTTTGATAGCAGGAGACCATTGACTACTAAGAATATCATCCAAAATTTTAGTACTTTATTGAAATCGTAAGAGCTTATCCTTTTCTTCTAATTTATTATTTAGAATATTTTCCTCAATCTGAAGATGCTCTTCCTTTTCACGATATTGCTTCTTTATGTTCTCCTCAGCTTTCCTTCCTTCTTCCAACTGATGTCTTAATTCAAGAACTTCGTTCTCTTGTTTTTCAATATTTTGGAGTAGTCCTTTATTCTGCTTCTTTGATTCTTCAAGATCTTCCTTTAGCGAGCGAATTGTAGCTTCAAGCCTTTCATAATAACTGGATCGATATCTGAGTTTCTTGATGATTGTGCTCCTTTCATTGACTTCATTCCTTAATGATGTCACTTCATCCTGCAATTTTTGACATTTTTCCTTGAATAACTTCCTTACCTTATTTCCCTCCTGTAGTTGAGCTTTTAGTTTGGTAGATTCTTCTTTGAAGGCACATTCCTTCTTGTTTAACAGATCTTGTTGATCTCTAATTTTGTCTGTAAGCCTTTTAAATTCTACCTCTATTTGATATCTATCTTGTTCACCCATAAGCGCAAATTCAGTTGTTTCGCTATCACTTTCATCATCTTTAAGAGGATAAATAGATGTATCACCAGAGGATAACAAATTCATACCTGATAGATTGTTCATCTTCATTCTGAAGTGATTCTGAACTTGATGTGCTTCTTCCACATATTCCCCAATCCATACACCCACTGTCATAGTTCTCCTGAGATGTCTTCTTCTTCTTAGGTGCTTTCTTCTTAAGCTTCTTTCCCATAGTTCCACGGATCTCCTTCAAGTGATCAAGCTTCTACCAAAAGGACCTGCTCTGATACCAATTGTTGGAAATAATACTGGGGGGGGGGTGAATTAGTATTATCAGATCAACGAAACTTTTTCATTTCCATACTTAGATACATATACACTACTTCAACGCAACTGTGTCTAATGCAACTAGCGTATATCCAGAATACTTATGATTCAATTAATACATTAAATTTTGATCTTTAGTTAGTGCATCAGAACTTCTTTAACCATATGTATAGTAAGTAGGTGCAATAAAACAGAACATATCATCACACACAAGAAGCACACATGAACACCATGATATAAGGTGGAAACCCAATGTGGGTGAAAACCACCTGCTGCAAGTCGTCTCTATCTTCTTTTAATAAGAAACTTCTTTTACAATAGTTCTGTACTGGTGCAGTCTTATACCAGTACACAGGCTTCTACCTGCAAAAGGCTACAACCTTCTCTCATTCTCTAGACTCTTCTGGAAGGGAGCTACAACCCCCTTAGCTCTTATACTAGCCGATCCACTACTAGTACGTAGGTGCTAGCCTACTTAAATGCTCCAACCTTTACTCGTTCTCCAGCTGCTACTGGAAGGGAGCTACCACCCCCTTAGCTCTTGTACTAGCTGATGTACTAGTATGTAGGTGTTGACCTACAGAAGGCAACAACCTTCTCTTTCTTCCTCCAGGTACCACGTTTCATACATTTTCAGACTGGATACTCCTGAAGCACAACACTGTAATCTGAAGGCCACGTTTCATCCAATTTTCATACTAGACCCATCAATATCATTGAAGCAAAAAACAATCAATACTAGCATCATCAATTTTTGAATCACTGAAACATTGAAACCCTGTCAACAACACAGTCACCAGAACACAGAGTAGACTACAAAACTCTGCAATAACAATCAAACCCAACTGCAACTTCAAACATCATACTTCATTATGTATATGCTACTACGATGAATCAAACCCACGTATATACGCGCTTTCGCCAAAGCCAACCCGCGTACAGATCTATACATATTCAATCATGACTTTGCAGCTGTTTCAAACATCAGTCATACCCAGATCATAACATGCGTACAATAAAACATGCATCAATAATTCAGATCTAGTCTGTCCATGATCAGACCATATAAATATGATTCATTTCAAACCATTTGATCCTGATCTATCCTTAGATCTTGTTCTCCATCAACCGGTGAGATCCCTCCTTAGCTCAGATCAAGCAATGCATCATAACCCATATCCTGCATATTGGATCTCATACTACATCAGATATTCAAGTCTTTTTCCTTGCCTTTTCCTAATGATCTTCTTCTCCTTTTATAGTCTTAGGCCTTACTCAATATCATGGTCCAAAACCATAACAAAACAATACCACGGACCCAATACTTAGGTTCAACTCTTTTGGATGCAATACCATGGACCAAAACCATAACATCAAAAACTATCGAACTAATACCATGAACCAACCATAAGATTTCCCATGTGCGTGCGCTTTTATCTACATGAAAGTGCGTGAAATTTTCTCTGCATGAAAGTGCGTAAACTTTTGTCTGCATGAAAGGAACTTTTCTCTGCATGAAAGTGCGTCAACTTTTCTCTGCATGAAAGGAAATTTTCTCTTCATGAAAGTGTGTGAACTTTTCTCTTCATGAAAGGAACTTTTCTCTGCATAAAATTGCATGAACTTCTCTGTATGAAAGGAACTTTTCTCTGCATGAAAGTGGGTGAACTTTTCTCTGCATGAAAGGAACTTTTCTCTTCATGAAAGTGCGTGAACTTTTCTCTACACTATAATTTATCATTTGAGATGAGAGAGTTTCCATCAAGTACAACATATGTATCATAATTCCAACAATATTAGCCCATAAAACGAGTCTCTAATCTACCGCAAAATATGGAATATATTTCTTCATATTCGTTTTAGCCTCATAAATTGTGAGGAGGAGAACCACTAAATATTTCCAAGGGGGTTGAATATGCCTCAAATATCTACTTCCAAGTGTACCTTCCCATCACACAACATAGCCTCAAAATAGACCTATAGACTCATCAAACATTATCTCAAAGATAATTCAGATATGCCAAAGGATTGATCACAAGCGAGTGGCATTAAAGTCCAAGGTTATGTCACAGAAAACCCACTAAAGGGACCTCAGATATTATGCTATTGGATGTCAAAATCAACCTCAGAAAACAACGAAGTCATACCCCTATCTCAAGAAAAATTTAGGCCAAAGAGACTGCACCCATGTCCTAGAGATATGGCCTAAGAGGGGGCCAAAATTAAGCCTCTAAGGTCTCCAAAATACCAGAGATCCAATGAAAATTGAGCCTTAGGTCTACTTGGATAGGCCTGAAAGGGGGTCGATATAATCACAGGAAATAAGCCTCATAAAACCAATGAAGATACCACTGCAAATGTACTCCTTATCCAAATGAATTAACCCCCTGATTTTCCTTTGTTCAGTGAAAAAGTAATAGAAGATACTTCAACCTTCAAGCTGAGAAAAATAAAAAAACTCGGCCTAGTTCTCCAAATTAGTGTGATTGTTCAATGCCTCAGAAGATTAAATTACACTTAGAAAGATAAGAATTAAATATTGATATATTGGAGAGGTATAAGCCACTATATTTTTACAAGTCAAGGGGTATTAGAAGAGGGTCTGACATGGCCTTAAAATCATGAAGTTGACCTAAAAAAAATTGAAATTTGAATTTTAAAATTTTAAAATTTTGGAGCCAAAACTTAATCACCTTAGAGGTTGGCATAAAGAGGTTTTCTTTACTCAACGAAGGACAGATTAGGGCAGCGCAAATCTCATAAAAAAATTATCAAAAATAATTTAATATTGATGCCATATTTAAATTCAAATCTTACCAATCATTAAGCTACTATTAGTATTTCAATTTGGGGACCATAACCATGCATTCGAGGCTCCAATTTTGACAAAGGATATCTCCAGAACTATGAGGAGTTATGGGGCATGCCACCTATCGTTGGAATTGGCGCAACAGGGGCTATCAAATGAAGATGGTCTTGCTTGCAGAAATGTTGATCTTCTTTGTCATTTTCTTAATTAAAAGCATGGGTTCTTTTGGCTATGGCTTGGGTTGACATCAATGACAACCAAATTTCAACAGTTTTAATTCAAACATAAGATCAATTTGTTTAATTTGAGAAATTGAAAAAATTAGGAAAATCTAGAGGAGTTGAGCATGGCTAGGGTTTTTTTTGCAGGGATTATTCTGATGCCACCATTGAGCTTCAGTTCTTCCTTGGTACACAAAGTTTTTAGTTTGGGTGCCAAGTGACTTCACTGAGTGAATGGATTGGATTTTGTTTATTCATAAATGATGCTGGTTAATACATGGCAACAATGAAATGATCTACACAATTGTTGTCACTATAGGAAGGGAGGATGGATCTTTTTGGGTTACAATGGTGTGGAGGCTAGATCCCTCCTTGGTAGATCCAGAACTTAACTTGTATAGAATTAAAAAAGGCTTATATTTCTTTTACGTTGAAGAACGGTGATTTTCTATCACAGATCCAGTTGATTGCGTGGTTGGTTAGTGTGGGTTTTTCCCATATGTGGAGCCTATTGTTGAGAGGGATAAGGGGACTGCAGATAAGCAAAATCCATGGAGATTATATCTCCTTTCATCCACCATTTTGGTTGAGGGGAGGGATGCACAACCTTCATGGGACTTGATCCCATGGCATCTGACACTATGTTTTCATACAAAACCTGCAGATCTAGAAGCTCCACAATCTGTATAGCTTGATCCGAGTTTAGATCAACCACAACTAGATCCAAATATTAGACAAAAGACAGAACAATTCAAAACACATATATACTTAACTATGCCTAAAAATATCTCAATTGTGGCAGATCTAGTGATGAGACAATAGAAGAAGAAGAATTTTCAAATATTTATAAAAAAACCTAAGGGGAAAATCCTCAATTTTTTGGGTTCGGGAAAGGGATATCTTGGAAAATACGAAGCATGTCATCTAGATCCACATGGTATACCTTCAGAACTTTAGGTTCTCGTATATGAAGGCAAGGTATTACAAGATTAACAGTAGTAGGAAGATTATGGAGTGAGTCAAGACTCAATTTTTTTTTCTAAGTTTGATAATGATGGGAGGGTCTTTTTCCCATAAAAACACTAATGAGGATCCCATAAATACTAATGGACCCACTTCATTCAAGGACACACTTAAAGGGAAGAATGATGCTCCAACCGAACAACCTCTTTTTTTTCTAGGTCCTTACATAGTGGAGAAAATGGACATGATACCAGTCATGGAGTTTAAATCCTAGATTTGAGAACTAATTTTGCAGATCTTCAAAACACAACACTAATTTGTTGATTTAATGGTTTCTAGCCAAAACTAGAAGATTTATTTTCTTGGGTGCACTCTTCTTCGAAAAATAAGTGTGATATCTATTTGTGCTCAAATGTTTTTTCCATAGTACATTTTGAGACACATCAAGAAAGGGACAAAGCTCTCAATGAAATTTTGTGGTTCTCGAGTGGAGCCGAGCTCTTTGTAACCCCATGTTTCCAAGCTCTAATGCAACAAATATGGTCGTAACAATGATGAAAGTATGGGTAAGATTAGCAAACATTCTCCTTCCCTTCAGGCACCATCCAATATTGGAGGCCATTGGAAATATCCTTGGGAAGTTCAAAACACTAGACTTGGATAGAAAATCAAAAGGCATCTTTACTTTTGCTAGGATATGTGTTGAGATGGACCTCGACAAGGGTCTTCCACATCGTCTCCTTTTAAAACATGAAAATTTTGAGTGGACACAGGTTCTTGATTATGATAACATGACTTTTAGATGTTGATATTGTTTCCAAAGATTCCATTTGCAAAATTCTTTCCCTTGAGCAAAAAATGCACTAAAAAAGAAAAAATGGCAAGGCCCAAACCAGAGGGGATGGAAGTTTCCAAATAACATAGAAGATGAATAGGAAGAGCTAGAGGAAGATAATCAGAACCTAGAAGAATAGACCCAAGCTGATGAATATGAAGAGAAAAGAAATGGACCAAGAGAAGACATCGAAAGGGGGATGGTTTCAAAGGAGATCATCATCTCTAAGAAGCAGAAAGAGGAAGTGCACATAGGAAAATATTCAGCGGGGACAAAGTGAACACATGTATTCGAAAGTTTGGATTCAGACAAAGAAGTTCCTCCATAAGTGGGAGAAAATCATATGGTATTAGTTACATCCACCTCCAATCAAGAAATTTGGAGAAAGGTGGAAAGCAAAAAGGGGGAAAAGGGGAAAATAAATGATTTTTATCATACCTAACCCCAAAAACGATTTTTTCTATTTTATTTTTATTTTGTTTTTATATTTATAGTGGTACATCAACTAAAAGGATTATATTGGTTGAATGCCTTTAGGCATCTGCAGAATGTAACTTTGTTCTTATTTTTCATGTTGAATAAAGTTACAGTTTTTTCCCTGAAAAGAAAAAAAAAAAGAAAAAAAAGAAAGAAAAAAGAAAAAAGAAAGAAGAAAGAAGAAAGAAATATCATTTTGGAATTGCACACTTCTCCCATGGTAGGGCATTCAAGATTCATGAAAACTTACCACATAATCAAATACTTTTCTTAGGAAGCTCCTAAATTAATGTTCAAAAGTTCATGGTTGAATGTTTGACTTGCCAACAAAATAAGGAACGTAATATCATCATATCAAGGGGGAAAACTTACAAAATATACCTGCTTTTAATTTCTTTCTCGTCATTTTAAAACAAGTAGTATAATTGTTGTATTCACCGAAACAAATTAAAAACCACACAAAATCCCAAATATTAGTAGTAAGTGATAGATAATCATTTTTTCTGGTAATTTTTGGACCATATTATTTTATATTTTGGTACTCAATTGACTCACAACTTTCTTATCATTTCCAATATTAGGGGAAAACTAAAATTGTGAATAAATGTTTAGAAGGGTATCTTCATTGCTTTGCATTTGATACACGTACATAATGAGTCAAGTGGTTTCACTTGACAAAATGGTGGTACAACACATTTGAGAGGGAAAGCAAAGATTCAAATACTAGAGGACCATGTAGAGCACCAATATGAGGTTTTCCAATCATTTAAGGACAACTTTGATATAGCAAAAAACAAGATGAAACAACAAACAAATCAACATGACAACGAATGAGAATATGAAGTGGTAGTTTGGGTAATTCTAAAGTTACAACCATACAAATAAATGCACCTCAAAAAATAAAACAAGGACAATAAATTGGCACACAAATAATACTTCCCCTATAAAGTGTTGTAGAGATTTGGAAGAATGATTTAAAAATTGGAGTTACCTCTATTTTCACTTATACATCCAATCTTCCATGTTTCTCAATTAAAGAAAGTAATCGATGATCAAATCTCAATTCAAATTGTTTTACCAAAAATTAATGAAACAATTCTTAAGTCAGAAATCAAATAATTATGAAAGCGAGCATTACTAAATACCTCATCAAGTGAAAAAGCCTACCAGTAGAAGAGGTGAAATAGAAAGATGGGTTCTTCATGTATAAACACCCACAACTAATCCAACATTGATCACAACACTTGTTTTAATGAGAGAGACATGTTAAGCCGTACATATTGAGTTATTACATTCCTATTGATATATTAGCGCTATCCTTATTAGTCAACAATTCCCTATAATTGTAATTGCACCTTGTCACCTATATGTTACAAGGAGGCCTAGTGTAGAGATCATCTCATCTTATGCATTCCCCCTTTGAAGAGACCCCTTATTCAATATTCCATATCATTCTCAAGGCATGTAGCTACTTATTTTTCTATTTTTATGCCATTTGGGTGTTTGGTGCATAACACACATGTAATAGTAGAGCAAGTCGTGTAAGAAAACATAACGCAGGTCATGAAAGACTATGCTCCTAACTATAGTAATTTTTTAAGGAATGAAATATATGAGAATGGTATTATTGGATTTCCATTTTGCATTGTTAGATTATATATTTACAAAATAAATGTACTTTTATTCCTTGCTAATAGAGGCAAGTATGATCAAAAAATTGTGAAGGAAATTTTCATTAATCAAAACATATGTTACATAAGTAGAGCATTGATTTGGCCTAAGATCAAGGCTTAACTATAAAATATAACAAAGAAAATTCCATTCACAAATTATTGAGCATAAGCACATACAAAAGTAAGTAATTAATGCTTAAGATGGATTAGGAGTTGAACACAAGAAAATATTTTTGTCCTATAGGGAATAACATCTATGATGTGTATCCTGTTTGAACATTTTACAATGGGCATGCCACCATTTTTGTCTTTCAATCATAGGGGCCAATTAGGCTTCTATCGCTTGGAATTATATAAATAACAATATGCCTATACTATTTAGCACCAATTCAAATAAACATATGTTGGTAAAGACCTGCAGGGGGCATCTCCATCCATTATTCTTCTTTTACGATCTCATATGTTTATCTAGAAGAATCCTACAAAATGCACAAGCTAATTGTTTGAGGTATGTCTTTATGAATTTTTATACATATCATCAAAGTAGGTTGTATCCTACTCCATCCATTTGAAACACAATCTTCATATTTTTACCAGTGCTCAAAAATATGCAAATTTCTCTTCTAAATGGTGCATCCATGCATCCAACTATAAATTGTCCAAATTTAAGTTGCACTAGTGTCAACTAGGACATGGACTTTGATCCATTGATATTGTATTAGACTTAAAGAAATCATGGTTGGATATCACCATCTGAATTTTCCTTTAAAAACAAGCTTCCTTTAATTGACGACGTTTCACTATCAAGGTAGATCAACTTTGACTAGTTTTTTGAATTTTAGTAATTAATTTGGCAAATACCTTTTCACAATGAAGTGGTTAATAAATGGGATATTACTACTTTGATATCCTAATCTGATTCAATAGATTTTCAAGCAATTCATTCCTACCACATGCTTCACTATGTAAATCAGACCTTTTCAACATTAGTCAAACTAAAACCATTATGCTCCCTACCCATTTTTTAGTTGATACAACAAATATTGTTGATTTAAATGGATGAGAGGGATAATGTAAATTTTGTAACCGTAGTCAAGAATTTAGAGGGTAAGTTTGAATTCAAACCTCTTTCAAATTTTATGAAAATACTACCATATTATATAATCTTATAGAAATTTAAATCTTATATCACACCCTATCTAGGAAAGGACTTACCACTGAAAACAAACCATGTGCCCCTCTTGTTAAAGACGATGTTAGTCCTTACAATCTCCTAGGCCGAAAAGGAAATCGACAAGGGTAACCTCAAACAACTTCAACTTAGTAGCTAGCCCTACTGAGCATGAGAGGGATCTCTCTAAGTCTCTTATCAATGATATGAATTTAAAGCAAATTAACTTTAGGCTAGATATGTGTATTTGTTTGTGAAAAATTGATTTTTTTTAAGGATTTGCTAAACTTAGTGTTTGAAGCCACAAGTAGGTCTAGGCTGTGGGAATACAGAAGCAAACATAAGGAGCTAAATTTCAGAATCCATGGTGTAATTTGAGTATTTTTTAGTGTAGTATAGAGGATATAGTGTGGAAGAAACTAATAAGCATAAATAAACATGATTTCATTAGCTTAGGAAGACAAAACACATAACCATGAAAACCAAATAACAAAGCTTGAAAAACAAGAATTCTGAGTATTATATCACAAGGCATTCATAGAAAGAAGAGATATAATGTAGATAAAGATGTTTAGACCATGAGAAAACAAAAAGAATGAAGTACAAGCACCATGAACTCACTAGGATAGAGTTCCTTGAAAATAGCTGCAACATGTATTTGTATTAGCTTAAAGATGATTACAATGCAAGCCTCATTTACCAAAAGTGCAACCTTCTTCTCTTGAAGTGAAATAGTACTTATAGACTCTGCTAGACCACTTTCCCACCTTTAGGAGTCGAATTTCTTGGTGGAGGAACTGACTCCAAGATTCTCTCAACCAATAGGTGAGAGTGAGAAGGTGCAACTCAAACACCTCATGAAGAGTTTGTTTAGGAGTTTGCTTCTTTTATGAGGCCTAATAAACATCAAAAACAACTTATGATATAAATTTATTCATGCCTACATAACCTAGCCTCGTAGCTTGTGCCATTACATAGAGAATCTTGACTTTGACCAAGTGAGACTAGAAACTATAAATTTTACACAGTGAAAATTTTCAAATAAAAACACAGAAAGTGCAGAAGCGCAACGCCGACTTTGAGCTGATTTTTAGGTGTCTTACAGGGTCAAAATGAAAATATGGGAGAACGGTCAACTATCCCTTCAAATCTAGTTTCCAAAACAATTTTAATTTCTAAATTTGGAGCATAGGAACAACTTCAAAAATACATTCTCCCAAGGTCACTCCAAAAGCACAACGCCTGTCAAAAAATGGTCCAGAATGCTAGTTTTTTGCCACTTTTTTGCACTTTTCTCCAAAACTAAGCTACCTCTGCAAAGTCTAGGAAAATGGGTTTTTAGAGGATTCCAAGACCTTTCCAAAAATGTATACCTTTCCAAAAATGGAGGCCTGAGGAAAAAGGAGTTGCGCTTCTGGAAAGGCCAAATTTATGAATTTAGACGAAAATTTGCCAGAAAACTCAAAATGCTCAAAATTAGCTCAAAATTGGAGGAAATGTGTAAAAATGAGTTTATTATAGCTTCATGGATGCTTCAACAAGCATCTCCAATTTTCCCTCATCCTTTTGATCTTTTTGGTCTCCTTGAGCTTGTTTTTAAGTAGTTTCACTTTGACATTGGTGATCATGTTTTGAGCTTGATAATGATGCACCATGTGTCTGAGCATTTGATTATCTCTATTTGACTTCTCCAGAATCTTCTCTAAGTGTTCATTTACCCTGTTGAGCCAATATTCTTTATCTTGATGTACCTCTAGGGCAATCCTTTCTTCTAGGTCAAGGTCTTCATTAAGCAATATTTGTTTTTGTTCTTCTTGCAAAGCTTCCTTAAGACCTCTAGTTCTTGGTCTTTTCCTTTTCCCTTTCACCTGTGATGCTTCAAGCTCGCTTGATGTCATGACCTCCTTACCTTTTCCAATTTGCTGCATTAACTTAGCTTTTTCCTTTTCTAGGATTAACTCTTTTGCTTTGAGTTGATTGTCTTCCTGTTCAAGGAATGATATAATGTACTTTTCCATTTCCATATTTATTGCCAGCTCCTTGATTTGGGAATCCTTGTCCTTGATAGTCTTCCTCATAATTGAAATCTCATCTTCCTCCTCTAAATCAATAATATCAAATTCGTGCTCAACTGTCTCCATATCCTTTGTTGTCGATGAAGAAGGCTTGGCCCCTTTCTCTTTGTGAGAATAAAACACAAGCCTTTGCCCTTTCTTATACAATTTGGTCACCTCTGGCCTAGGTAGTTGAATCTTCTCTATTTTTTTGCTAGATGACCCCATCTATGTTTGTTGTTTTGGTCCACTTCGGGACTGAGATGCTGCATTTTCCTCATGCCATTTTAAAGTTGTTTCTAAAAAGGCTTCCCAAGCCATACCCCTTTCTGCCAGCTAATGAAGGACAATGGTTTTGATTAGATTGTGGTGAAACAAGCTTGGAGAGTGCTCTTTGTCCTTTAACTATATCTTTTCAGACATTTTTGAAATGCTCCTTAACAGGTAATTGCACATGTTGAGTGGCTTTTGGGATGTGAAGTGCATCAAGAGGCGAATATGATAGGGATACAACCTTGAGAATCTACCTTCACAAGTAAAGAACCTTGTGATGGTCTTGATTAAGGGGGCATACTTCTCAAGCAAATATCTGAAAGGCATAAGGTGAGTATGTGTATCTATGTATGGAGTCTTTAAGAAGGGCTTGTAGTTTTCAAGATCTAGACTCATTCCCTTGAACCAGTGTTCGCCATTGTCTAGTAAACTAGTTGCTAGTGAGATGGAGGCAATTGAGAAGCTAAACTCAATACCAGCAATGACAACAGTCTCCCCTTTCAAATGTGTAGCTACTCAATCTGTCAGCTGCTCATAAAACCTTGTTTCACTTACTCTTTTACAAAACTCCAAACAATGAACATCCTCTAAGAACTGCTTGATGAAAGGATAGGAGTTGATTTGGTTGCAGTTTGATGGTTCATATTTGAGAATCCTCCCTCCTTTGTGTTGTCTCTTTCTTTCTGGTGAATATTCAACCTCCATGATGACACAAAGTCCTAGCAGCAGGAAGTGAAAATAGATGTGAGGTGAGAATGAAAATGAAGTGATATGTAAAAGATTTTGACAAAATTATGGGAGGGGTTTTATGAAAGATGAGATGGCTTTGAAAAACTGATGGAAATGAGTGAGGAAAATATTGAACAAATGTAGCTACTTGTAAGTGAGACCAAGAAAGTTTATGATGAGATTTGCCCAAAATAACTCTAGGAATGAGCTAGGGTTTTTTAGTGTTTAAACTTTGTTTGGAGGTGGATGAATTGGTCAAAATGACTCATCACACATGTGTGCAGGTGTGGAATATCAATTTACATGTTTTGGAGATGAAAAGTTATTATGACCATTTCTACCCTAGCATTTCCCATGGAACTTTTGCTACAAACCCTAGCTTGAGAAATTATTGACATGGAATGCAAATGGGAAAGAAAATATAGAGGGAAATGATGTACTTACTTGTTCCTTAGCCTTAGAAAGCAATTTGACCGAGCTTGAAAGAAAAAATTTTGAATTTGGGAAAATTTGGGTGAGTTTCAAGTACTCTGTCCTGAGAGCAGCACAGTTCTCCTACGCGCAACGCCCGCCTCCAAAGCACAGTGCAATGTATCTACGCGCAAAAACTTCAATTTTTGGCCAATTTCTCATAGGGAAAGAGGTTTTTTGCTTTTATGGGCAAGTGAGCTTGGTGATGGGGAGTGAATGAGACATGAATGAAAAAGTTTTGAGTCTTTTTGAGTTTATATAGGGATAATTTCTTCACTTTTTCAAAAATAGAAAAGAAACTAATCCTCCTTTGTGAACTGATTTCACTTTTTTGAAGGCAAATTTTACCTTTAACATTGCAAATGTGCTTTTTTGCACCTCCTGAGTGTTGGTGCTTCCTTCTTCTGAAACTTTTGATATCATGAAAATATGAAAAGTGTGTGAATAAATCGTGATTCAATTCTTCAACTGTTGCTTTGTCATGTTTGACTTATTTCTGGTATTTTATGGAAATGGTGGACCTTGGGGACCCTTGTGACCTAATGGATGACCTAAGACCTAACGGAATGATGATGATGACTTGACCCATTTTCATGGTGTATGATAAGCAACCAGCATGAGTGAAATTTCTGACAATGACTCAATCTTCCACTGACCATACAATGACCAAATTTGTTGTGTAAACCTAGTAACAGAAAAAATTGATGATGAAAGCCTGAAAAGATCATGGTAAAAGCATTTTGTGATCCAGGTGACAGGCTAACAAGACTGACCCTAACAGAGGACAAAACACATCAAGTGTCATTTGTAATACAAGAGGCACCTAAGTTGAGCATTTCTCTAAAAGCTTTCCTTCATACTATATATAAGATAACACCAATATAGATTGCATAGTGATTCACTTCCAAGAACCACGAGTCCCAATCCAAGACTTCTAAAAAAGATTTCTAAAGGATATGGCCCAGATTGCACAATTATTAAAAGTAGTTTAAATTATCTTTATCTTGTTCATAGAATGGACCTCAAATTTATTATGCCCTTACCCAACATTTTTTTAGCTCAATCAAGTAAAAAGCCATGTGTGCTCTAGCAAAGAGCATTCTTTTTTGGCCTTTCCATTTCCCACAAACCTGGAAATGTGCACATAAGTAAATTCAAAGTTCATATGCTACTTGCATTGTAATAATAGTGTGTTACTATTTATTGTTGAAGAATTAATTGTTATTGGTGTCAAAGGGATTCTAGCACATGAATGCTATGGAAATTTCAGCATAGGAAGTCTAGGATGCTTCACTAGCTCAACCAATACCTATACAACTGATTCATTGCATTTGATAAAGGGTCTAGCATGGGACAAACCCTTCTTCGCTAGTGAAGGGATTTGATATAATCAAACTATAGGAAATGAAATGTTTCCTATGTTCATATCTGATCTACTCAAATTGATTTTTGCTAAAGTTTCACATTGTAAATCATAAATGTTTCTGATGTTCTCACAATAAGGACTATAACAAGGGGTTTGTAGGGGGTTGTGAAAGGGAAACAAAGTTGTGAGTGTTTTGTGCTTGGTGACAATTAAATTGTCAATTGTGAGATGCAAAGAGCCACAAATAAAGAAGACACGTTGGTTACAAAGGATTTCGAATGGGGTGCAAGTGTTGTAAATGTGGGTTGATGAGTAGTGAAAATGAACTAAAGAAAGCTGCAAAGATGTTGAGTCAGCTTAATGAATTGTCATTTGAAAAGGAATTCTTTTTTACATATAAACATGTCTACACCAATGGCTAAAAATTATTGAGAGAAAATATTCTCCTTTGCACAAACTAAGACGAAACCCATTCATTTGAAAATGCCTACATTCAAGCTTGCCCACCTATCAAACTAAATCTATACAAGTTGGCTCTTAAGACAAATTTAAATAAAAATTAAATTTGATGCACAAGTCGACTCCAGGAATATCAAGTCGACCTTGTTCTTGGTATTCTAACTTGTATAAATAAATATTATTTCCCCCTCCATTCACTGTCTGGAATAGATGAAGTAGAGAACTCGACAAAGAAGAGGAATTTGGATTTGAATAGTTCAAAAACAAAAAAGAAGGAGTACATTCATACCTCATGACCCTTGAGATGAATTGAAGAAGGAAGTTTTGGTATTTGGGTTTTTATTCTTGGGTAAAGGTTATTGGTTATCATTTGCACATAACATGAAGCAAAAATTTGCACATAACCTGAAGAAAAACTTGAGTTATCATCTCAGCCTACCTGAGGAGCTACAACTCGGGCTAATCTTAGCTTGCTTGTGGAACAAAACTCTGTCTAATCTTAGCAAATAATTCAACCTCTTTTACTTGGATAGTTTCGATCTCCTATGGGCATAATAGGCCTTGCAAATCAAACATCCTAAATTGAATTTGAGCATATGGAAATCGACCTTCCTTGTAACAAAACTTGGCCCATGAGGCCTCAGGAATCTGAGACCTTTTTGTGGACAAAATTTGACCCTTGATTATGGCTTGCCTTTATCTCAATCCTCAACCCATCTAGAAGATAATTGGAGTGGGTTTGTAGCTGGTATGTTGAGGTGTCAATGAACTAGTTATCAGGGGCAATCTGAGGCATACCTAAAACAGATCATGAAGGCCTTCGAAGGAATTTTCTGATATGTCTTTGAGTATACTTTGATCAGTCCATGAGCTGGCTTTGGATTATTTTACGAGAAAAGTTTAGACCAGTTTGAGAGCAGACGTGGATCAAGTTTTTTACTAGACCTTGGAGTGCTTGTAGAGATGACCATGGTGATTCTTTGAAGCAACCCATTTGTGAACATACTTTATGTTCTTTAGAGTAGTTTTAAAGACTTTTGTAGCAACTAGTTTTAAAGAAAATTTGAAGTGGACAGATATAATCTTGAGTTACCCTATAGCATTCTTGAAGACCTTTATGAAGAAACTTTTGGATCATTCTTGAAGCCTTGTTGGAGTAGACTTTTGGAACAAGTCTGAACAAACTTTGAAGAATTCTTGGAATAAAATTGAATACACTTTTGAGCAGAACTTTGAGGCCCTTCTTAAAGCAGTCTTGAGGCTGGATTGGAGCAATCTTTGGAGAGTTTTTTTTTAATAACACCTTGAAGCAGTATATTAGAAGTGTTTAGGTTGGAGCTAAAGAGGATTTATGCTCATCGAGACAAGGTAGGAGGTTGTATTGTATTTGAGGATTGGAGTCCTCATTCAAGGTTGGAGACTTGAGGAATCTAACGTTTTTGTAATGGTTGGAGCTAGAATTTGTGGATTCGAGTGCTCACTTATATTATCAATAATAAATTGTATTTGTTCTTATATTAATTGTGCTTATTACATGTGAATTTTAAATGGGATAAATAACAATTGAAAAGAAATACCGATTCACCCTCCTCTCAGTATTCCCAACATTTCCATCTTAAGCTTTGTTGCAAACAACATATGGGGCTGCATCATTTTGGAAAAGGATTTTTTCTTAACAACTTTACTAATCTTGAAGAGGTGCCACTACTGGAGGTTTCAACGCAAAGGGTCACCAAACATGAGTCAATTGTTGCCTCAAATGCAATTTATTCAAATTCAATCAATGTTGACCTCCATTAAACCTATACTAGATGATCTACTTGATTTGAACAAAAAATCAAGACATATCTTTACCTTAAAAACTTTTTATTGTTATATTCTACAATCAAGATGATTACCGAAAGGTGTTTGAAGAGGGTATTTCTTCTAGGGAAGAACAATACTTTTTGTTACCCTATGGTTTCCAGAATTTAACCCAATACCTACAATGTCAATACCGAGAGGAGGGGTGAATCAATATTTCTTTATTTTAAACTAATTTTATCTTTTAAACGTTTGATGTACATAACTCATGAAAAACATATCTTCATAAGGAACACTTGTACATTTTTTCTTAGTAAATATTTTGTAACTTCCTTCTACAAAGTAAGCACCAACTTGCAACTTTCGTAAGCACCAATCTACAAGAGATTTCATTGCTCTAGCTGAGCACCAACTTAGCGAATGTAGGCACCAACCTATAGGAGACACCAATTCCTCAGTTGAGAACCAACTCAACAAATGTAGGCACTAACCTGCGTCTTCAAGTTGTTCCTTGGATTTGTCATCAATAAATTCTCGTCCTCAACAAATTCTTCAATGAGTTATCATCTAACCATGCAACCCTTAGGTTTTCCCCTTCAAGCTTGATCACTACCACTTGATCAATACACTTTAACATTCTACTCTTCAACTAGGCTTCTTCATTTGGCCTCTTAGATTTGATCTCCTACATGCTAGTTCTTTGTATTTGATCAAAAATAGGCTTTCCCATCGGGCGCTTCAACTTCCTCAACTCTTGTTGTTCATTGTTCAACTGTCACTACTTAGGATTATTATATCTTCAAAAAGAAGGCCTGCCGACTTGGAAATTTTTAACTAACTATTAATTTATATTTATTTATAATTTATTTATATATTTATAATTATAAGTTTATAGAATAAGTCCCTTTAACTTTTATTTTAATAAGAATATAACTAACTATCAATTTTAATAATCTATTGAATTAACTTAATTAATAAAATAAAGGTCATGCCCTTAATCTGGTTCGACTAATTGTTTCTCGGTCAAATCTAGCTGTTAGTCAATATAGTCGTTACCTGGTCAAGAAATTTAGCCATTAGATGTTCTGCTCTGGCTATTTAATATGCAGAGCTAGAGCTGATTCTTCAACTTGTCATGACGATGAACCACACTAGTTGGTTCGAAACGCGTCGACAAATGCTCTTTCGTGTGATTTACGCCAAAAGACTTTCATAATACTTGATATGGATCACAGAAGCCTAAATTCAACAACTTGTACTATGTTAGGGTCCTATAAATATAGTAGTCTTGTATGGTTACTTAGCTATTTATCCCACAGGGATATTGTAATAATTTTTCATTTTTTAAATTGTTTAGATCAAAAAGAAAAAAGGAATAAAAGGACTATATATATAATAATATATATATATATATATATATATTATATATATATATATATATAATATATATATATATATATCCCAAGGTATAGGCATGCTTGCTTAAATGTTTGTCGTAATTATTTATGTATTATTGTTAATCCTGTTATGATAATTAATCAAGGATTAATTGATGTATTGTAAATAAAGTATGTTGATTTGACATATTTATCGGCTTGCGATAAAGCCCAAGCAAGAACCAACAATGATGATTGTCCTTGCCCAAATCAATGACAAAGGACAAGTTTCGATCCCCCTGACCCTTCGGGACTTGATGGAAAGGGGGGGGAGGGGGGTCCGAAAAGTTGTTTAAATAAACACCAACCTGACTATGTGTTACTCCTTCGACATTTTCAGGGGGTCCCTTTCCGATACATCTTACCACCCCTACCCCAAGAAAACTACCATCCCGTGCCTCCTCCTGCCTTATCGTTCATCCCGCGATTCATGTACACCCACCTATCGTCCATCCTACCATCCACGTCACCTCCCATCCACGTCACTCGAACATTACCTTTCAAATCACCCACCAAACTGTAAATGAACATTAGGAAATAAATTTCTCCCGCCAATCAATCTGTTCCTAGTTAAATACCCCACTCTAAAATGGTAATCAATCTGTTACAACTCCTATGAATCTCGTTATAAAAACCCCACAGAAACCTGCAAATTTTCCCTTTCAAGACTCATTTGAATTATGCAGGTCCAACTTGATGTGTTTTGAAGTTACTAGGGCCATCTGCAGGCCAACTCCCTCTGCAATTTCAGTTAAACAACAATCTGATAGCTCTGTTCCTCAATTTCTCCTTTGTAATTAAAAATGTCAATCACATAAGGGACAAGGAAAGATGGGCGAGGAAGATCCCATGATCCCCCCTGTCCTTGATCGAGATAGGACTCCCTTGATTGATACCCAATACAAAAGAGCTGAAACCCAGTGTGAATTTGATCTATATGAGCTCCATAATTGGGCAAAGAAAAAGTACTTGGATCAAAGTGATGATTTAAGCATCTGAGAATATTTTCTCCCATAATTTATCTTTCCTCAAACTCACATTTTCCCTAAAATCTCTACCTGGTGTCATCTGAGATACTTCCCTAGTGAAAAAACAGTGATTGCCTAGAACAATGAGGTCCTCTTTTCCATTTCCCCAGAGAGCATTTGTCGAGCCTTACAAATAAATCCTTAGGCCTCTCTGCATCCATTTTCCACTAATGGAAATACAAAAGAAACTTATCTTCCCTCAGCGAGCCCACATTTTCGAATGCTTTCTACTTGAGAATGCTAATTTGCCTAGAAAAAATCCCCCATACTCTGCTTCTATTTTCCCATAAATGTCAAGACGAGTCATTTCTATGGTTACTTGTTTATTAGGTTATCATACAGACCAGTGGGTTGATGAGGTTGAATTAGGATTTTTATCAATATTTGTAGTTGTTCAGAAGCTTTCAGTTCTATTCAATTACAGTTAATTTTCATCGGATGTCATACATGAGCAATTTATGAAGTTTAAAGCTAAAGGCGTGTTCAAACACCAATCAATTTTAGTATATTTAATGTTCTTTTATGAGGCAGCCATGTTCAAGTTCCAATTGCAGAAATGGATTAACAAGGTACCCCATTATCAATTATTCATTAGACTTCTCTAGTCAAAATAAACTCAGAAGAATATTCATAAACTGATTTTGTGGATAACTTTCTTCACACATCCTTATATCTACTCAACAGTGATGTCATACCAAGAATTTCACCAAAGATCAAGAAGGTTTTGCACCTTTCAAAGTAGTCAAAGGTTGGGGACTAGTATTTATACCAAAACTATATAGAAATAAGAATCTATGAGTGTCAGCTTCCTCCCTACAGATTACCAGTGTTCATACCAATGAGAAATTTTTTCCCTAGAATATGCTAGACAGATGTTGAATATGGATGAATTACACTTTGTGTCAAATAAGAAGACACAATTTAAACTAAAGGCACATGTAGCTATATTGTAAATACCAAAGCAACAACAAATGAAGTGGAGACAATTTCAAAGCAGATTAAATTCAAACTGAGTTTCACATGGTCTTATGATACTTTAGGGATAATTGTGAAGCTGAGGGTTGAAGAGAAGAGCACTCCATATGCACATACACTTAGGCCAGGGATAGAGAAATATGCTAACCAAGAGCAGTGGACAGAAAACACACTATAGGAGGCTAAAGAGTAGTTAGTCAGTCAATCTTCCATGCAAACTCCTATTCCTAAAGACAAAGAAACCAAGAGGCGAAGGGAAAGTATGTCCCCTACAAATTCAGAAGCTCAAGTGCAGATTTCTTTGTGTTCAAGAGAAGAAAGAAGGATTCACAGACCACTACCCAATCTGCTAGTCAAATTAATTCTCAAGTAATCACTATTCAAGAAGAACCCTCAAAAGAAAAAGATTCACAAGAAAAAAATACTATGGTTTTGACAAGCCCTCCTACCACTTCTTTCCCATATGTAGAGGAGACCACTTAGTCTCGTATCTCCTCTACATCTCAGACCCCAGCGCAACAATGCATTTTCACAAGATACAAGGAGATCAACTTGAAGAATGAGGCTTTGAAGGCTTCAACATATTCAGAGTTCTGGAATAAAATTGCCATCACTCAACATAGATTGTTGTCTGCATTTGACTCAGAAAAGGGACAATTCCAAATGACCTTTTTGAAACCCACAGTGCCAGCCCCCAGAAGTGCTGAAGATTATAAGGCCTCCATATTTTATCTTGATACGAAGAAGGTTCATGCAATTGATCAAATCAATTTGCATAAGCAAGCAGGAGAGATGATCTACTCAACGCTGACCAGTTCAGCCATGGCTGCCTCCAAGTTGTAGACCTCTTTAAATAATATGCACTCACAATTGAAGATTGAAAGAATGTCTTCTCTAGCAAAAGACACCAGGATTAAAACTTTGGAAGATCTAATTACCAAACTAGGATATGATCCTAGTGATATCAAGGCAGCCGAGGAGATAATCAAGAACAAGAATGCAGATATTCAAGCCCTCAAGAAACATCGTAAGCTCCCAACTACAGAACACCCTCAGGCTAAGGAAGTCACCAGTCTAGAGATGGAGAAAGAAAAGTTGTTCACAATAGCAGTGCAACAAGATGTTCAAATCCAGAAAATGGAACATGACATGGAAGCACTACTGAGGGAGAAGGAGCAACGACAGGAAGCATGTACATCAACAACAGGTACATTAGCAGCAGGTACTTCAACACAATAAACAACACAAGTATCAACTTCAGATTCTTCAGACAACCTAGCTCAAGCTTTAGGAGAATTACCATTAACAAATAAGGAAATGGAGAAATTAACAACATCACTCACCAAAACGGAGGAGAATAAGCTCAAAGCAGGCAATGCATACCTAGCAGAGGTAAAAAAGAATTACAAACTAGCTCAACAGATTCAAAAGTATGAGGACCAATCCCTCATTATTTAGATGTTAGCAGAAGCCAAATGCAACATTTGGCACAATGTCAATGCAAATGTTATAGAATTGTGGCCATCCATTAAAATTATTTTTGAACAAGAAGAAATGTTACAGAGGGTTAAAGCAACAATTGAAAAACTAAAGTTGATATTGAGCACAAGCCAACAGAAGCACAAAAAGTTATAAGGATGTTAAACTCCGAGACTAGAGATGAGCTTGAAGAGCTCAATATTCAAGACATGACAAACAATAATGGAAGTCAAAAGAGTATTGACTAAGAAAAATCTTATGGTGCAGTTAGAGAATAAGTGCAAAGAATTGGAGCTACAAGTAAGAAGATTTAATAGAAAGTTTTCTTTGTTGTAGGAGAAAGGGCTTCCAACTCTAAGAAATTCTAATGGCAAATTGATTCCCTTAGAAAATGATCAAGGTTAATTATGCAACATAGTTTCAGATGCGTCCAAATTTTCAAAGACAAAGGGAACTATCAGTGGAGAAGCTTTTTTGGAATGCATACAATTTGATCTCAACATTCAACATGAGATTCATCGCCTGCTTCTGAACAAGACAACTTTCCAGACCTACACAGAGGTAGATGAAAGATTCAGAAACATGGTAAATTTTTCTATCCCAGGTGAGGAGCGATGGGACCAATTACTGGAGTTGGTCGAATGAGCACAAACAAAAGACCTACAATTTTGGCAACAAGACAAAAAGAAGGGGCTGGAAAATAGTTATAGTCAACGACAAATTTCCTTCAAAGATTCAATAGAACAACTGAAATTGTCCAAAATTCCTGTTTTTTAGTTTTGTTTCAGAAATATCTATAATTTTGTTAGATATTATTTTGTAATCAATTCCTTTTTGGAATCCGAAGATAATTCAATAGGAAGCCTATAAATATTTTGTAATAAGACTTATGAAGGGTTGGAATATGTATGAAGAAAAGATATATACATTGATGTAAGCCATGGATTGTACTCAAAGTGATCAATTTTCAGAAATACAGAGGAAGTTTTGTTCTAAGATTCTTGTGTCAAACAAATGGTGTTGTGTTCTCCTATGTTAAAATGTTCATTTTTCTCAGTTTCCATATCAATTTCCCTTCCTGATTGTTGCAAGAAGATTAAGAGTTGAATTTACTTAAATGTATTATGCTTTGGCTTGTTTTAAACAGTCTTAATGTTTTCCTCGTGTGATTAAATATAAAATTCATTTCAATATGCTTTATATTTAATGGATCTTCTACTTTTTCATCTCAGCCACAACATAAATATCTCAAGATCTAAGAGTTTTCCTACCTTGCCTTGTTACAACTACTTTGCCAATGTGTAATTAATTACCCAAAAGTTTGACTCCAACCCAATGGACTTTTCCAACATCTTTCAACCAAAATTTTGAAAAACCCACCTCAAACTTCGATATCTAGCGAAAGAAGAAATTAAATCATTAGAGAGATTCCTCTTTGAAGCTGGAAGGGCTAGATCACAGCTTTAAAGTGGTTTGTGGTTACCTTTGCAGTTTTCTTCCTCAACCTAGGAAAATTTCAGAGTGCTAACATACTCAACATTGTAGATTTCTTTCTACTACCTAGGGATTTTCAACATACTTGGAACCAAATAGGCCTTTACAGCCTTGAAGGTCTTCTACTTCCTATGAGCTATCAACTTTTTCACTAAACATTCACCTTATTAGCCCACATGAATGTCACAAAAATTGTCCACGACTCTATCCTTACTGCACCTATGTCGAAAATAGGGCTCAAACCTATAATAACCTTAACATCACAACTACTTCAACTAAAAACTCCCTTAACACTACCTTAGCCAACCAAGCTTGACTTCCAAAGATCCCTACAACAGTTTGCCAAGAGAGCTTGATTACCTTAAAAATCAAACTAGAACTTGGTCTATAATAAGATTGCAACTTTGACCACAAACCAAAATTAAACTTGGCCTTCAAAACAACAGAAATCAACCCCCAAAATAGCCCTGAAAATCAACCTCAACAACACTGAAGTTTGGCCTTTAACAGGGCTAAAAATTGGCCTCTAGAACAACTTTGCAACTCTTTCTAACTAGGACCAAAAGCCTTCCCAAAGAGTGCCAAAAAACCTTCCAAAAATGTGCCCAAAACCCTTCCCATAGAAAACCTCTCTAACTCGCCTTCATTTCACTTTGTTCATGAAGTATGAACCTCAAAATTGCTCCTTTCCTTGCTTAAACAAGCCTGAATTAACTTGAACAAGTGAGCCCTAGGTTCCTCCACATAGTGCCTATATATAGTGTGTTTTACCCCCAAAATCAAGGCCAACTTGTGCACTGGCTACGTTGACGTGGTAGATTGTATAATGAACATTTAGGAAATCATTTCTCCTCAAATGTGAGGAGTTAAAGGGAGTTCCATTTACCATTGGAAATGTCTCAAAATAAACTTTCCAACCATATATATTATGCTCCCATTTGAGCTAGGTAATTGGAGTAAGAATGCATTCAAAGATAGGGTATCTAAATTGGACATCAAAAATCCAAAAACAATATTTCCAAAAGGTGTGCCATATATTGTTGGAAATGTCTCAAAATATGTTCTTTGACTATATAACTTTCTCTTTCATTTGGATAGCCTTTGACATCAATAACAACTATTTTCAAAATGATTGTTATGTTATACAATCAAGATGATTACTAAAAGGTGTTTGAAGTGGGTACTACTTCCATGAAAGAACAAGACTTTTTGCTACCCTATGGTTCCCACTATTAATTTTTACACTGCTCTATGCTATGTCAAATACTTTTAGCCCAATTAACTTCTTCAATAAGCAATATTTTCAACAATAATTACTTCTTCCAATGATCAATAGTAAATAACGATAGAATAGTAAAAGCAATGACAAATAGGAGACAATCACCACATCAACAAGAGACACCAGTTTGGTCAAAGACCAAGGAAAAACCCCACACAAAGGGGGGAAATCCTTTCAAAATTCTTCTTCTATTAGATTGTCTTCAAATGTTCAACAGAGTACAATGACCAATAAATTTTCCAACAAAGTCAAACTCAAGCTTTGACTATCACCCAATGCCAATATCTAATCACCCTAATGACAAATCAATATACCAATGTCAAAAAGCTGAGGGAGAGTCAAATCCAGTCAACTGTCCAAATCTGCAAAAAGGAAACAATAGTTGATTGCCCTGACCAGTCAAGTCAATAACAATCAATTCATGGTCAAATTTGCTCCAATTCAATTTGGTCAAAGCCCAATCAATGCAACCTCTTTTGCTGGTCAAAGATTAGGCAAAACTCCAAAAACTTCGATCAAACTTGGTCAACAAAGAGAGAATGTACAACCCAATCATGCGATCAACAACAACCAAACTCCTCAATATGCCTCAGTCTTAGTGCCCAAAAATGCAGCCTCATGGGGGAAACCTCCTCCAAGAAAATCGAAGTAAAAGGCTCCTTTTGACCCTTGGTCAACGCTGGTCAAACTTATACTACAGAAAAGGTCAACAATGGTCAAAGGTAGTCTAACTACTTCCAAATTTTGTCCTTTCTTCATCACTAAATTCAACCTCCTTAATCAAATCCAAAACCCAAGAAAACCAAGCCAAACCAAATGCCCAATCACCAAAAGTCAAAGATGCCAAAGAGAGAAGTCAAAGGTGCCCAAGGAGAAACTCGCATGTGTGGAGAAGAGTTGCCTCAGTGGTACGAACGAAATCAGATCACAAGAGAAGTTATTGTGATGCCAAAATGAATCCAAACGATGCTTTATTTATAGTAGCCCTAGGAGGGCTAATTTGATTTCGGGCTAACCAATACTTTTTGTCCAAAAATATTAATGACATAAAATATTATATTTTAATGTGCTTTAATGAAATGTCTTGGGCTTTTGTGGTAGTCTTTGGGGTTCATTGGGCTTGCCTTGAAAAGACCAGTTTCCCTTGTCCAAATCAAATGCTTCAAAATTCAATATTGGTCCTCTTAGAAAGAGGAATATAGTCCCATGATTGGAATTCGAATTGTCATTGAGCTACCAAATTAACACTCCCTCTCAACTAGGGATAAATTTCATCTGCATCATAAAATCATCGTAAACATCATGTCATCATATATTGTCTCATCTATGTTCAACTCTATCTGTTGAAACATTCTCGGATCTAAAGAAGAAGAATCATAGGGGAGCTTCAACTACCACCCTCCATCCATTGGGGAGCCACTGTGACCACCTTGAATAACTGCCAGCAGGGAGCCAATGCTGCTACCCGGGAATCTCTGCTAGTAGGGAGCTAATGCTACAACCTAGGTAATTCTGCCAGCGAGGAGCCAGTGCTACGACCCGAGAAACCTACAAACAATAAGAGGGATGTTGCTTACCTTATAAGGTAAGGATCACACCTATCCTATTGTTTGGTGATAATAGGAGGGATACGACTTACCATAGATGGTAAGGATCACACCTATCCTACTATTTGTTGATCTTTCCAACTTGACCCTCAAGAGTTAGTGGTAGTAACACCTGCATCTATAGCTTTAGCAAGATACCACTTACCATAAATAGTAAGGATTGTGCCTAACTCAAGCAGCCAACACCCATTAGCCAAGTGGGTGGGAAATACAAACGCCAACTAGGGTATACTATGGCAAATCCAAAGGCCCCCCAACCCTAGGACCTGTAAGGCTCAATTCCTTACCCTGGGAGCTGAAACAGGGGGGAATAACATAGCTCAATGTCCTTGATCAACCCAGACCCTTACTTAGGAGGGTCATATCCATCAATCCATGTTTCTTTATGTCTGCAATCTGCTCATTAGTCGAGGTATGACGAAGTCTCTCAGTCTAGTCATCATTGGTGTATCCATATAATCTCATATCTTTGGAAGTGTATCTCAGACCACAATCCTTCTTATGCTTGATCATTAGAGGCTCACTCCCTGTTAGGAATAGATTGTCAATATATAAAACCAGAATAAAAGTCATACCTTGGACCAATTTGAAGTGGAGGTTTAGATCAACACTGCTTCTTGTGAATTCAAACTTTGTTCGGTAATTGTCAATACAGGCAATACCAAGCTTGGGGAGCTTGCTTTACACCACATAGTTCTTTCTTTAATCTGCAAATGTGAATCTTCCTGTCTTGTACATCAAATCCCTAAGGCTCTACAACACATACTTCTTCCTTGAAACTTTCAATGCTTGCATCTGCTTCACTCGTCATCTTGTATAGCCATTTTGAAGTTGCATCATCCCATGCATCATCCTCATAATTGATTCTTCAACCATTGTATCCTTCCAAACTTGTTCTCTCACTGCTACTTCATTCTGTTCGAAATTATCATTGGTTTTGATCCTGCTAGAGGGGAGAGGTCCCCTTGAATTCTTTTTATTTCGATGCCATAGCTCTCTTTGATGATTGGTGTCATGGATCTTTGCTAGAAGAGGTCTTCCAGTGACTATATATTCCTCCGATTCTAGGTCCCAAGATAAAGGCATCTTTCATTCGGGATCCCTTCAGCTAGGAGAGGACCTTTCTATTTGTTATCACCAAAATAGGACCTTGATAGGCTGCTAATCAGAATATTTCAGTGTAACTATTTCAAACCAATATTTTAGCTAAGGCTTAGCCTCCTCAGCCTGAGAGGTTTCTCTCAAAGGGTTAATGATATTGATTAAAGATATGGATAGATGGCTAACTCTATGGTTTGTGATTTTATATGTTTATAGGTTGAAGTACCACAACAAGATCAACTTAACATGAAAGTCAGGGCATAGAGAGTTTTTATACATCAACAAAACAAAGTTACAATGCAAGGAAGCACAGTTTATAAATACATGAAGGAAGTTAGAGCATCATTGATGAGTTCTAAGTAACATGTATTCATACCACTACAAGTAAGTGAAAGAGGAAAGCCATGAGACAATAGGACATTAAAAGCTCTCTTTGAATCCTGAGTAGTAAAGCCAAAACATTCTACCTAGCATGGAAGTCAAGGCATTATAGAGTTCAAGTGCAGAAATGCAAATATAAAACAGTGAAACATAGTTAGTTTATCTATGAAGGAAGTCAGAGCATCATTGATGAGTTCTGAGTATCATAAGTAAACACCATTGCAATGTAAGTATTGGAAGATGCCATCAAAACAAGAGCATACAAGAACTCTTCATGAATCTTGAGTTGTCTAAGTAGAAACTCTGCATTAGGTTAAAAATATACACAATCTGCACATAGAGCAGTAGCTGAGCCAAAAAATCTCCAACCCCTTGCTAGTTCGACCTCTTGCTTTATATATAACATTTACAACATGGATTCCCTCATCCCTCATCAAGAGAATTCAAATTTGCTATGAGTGACGCCTATTCTAACCATAAAACAAACCTTTAAATGCATTTGACAACTAACTAATAGTCTTAGAGTCCTAATACAATTAGGAGTACAACTCTTTGTTATGACTAAGCCACCTTAACTAAACATTGAATGCATTCTTTGACAGCTGCAACCTCATGAGGTCGAATTTGATGAAACCTCCCACATTGTCACCTTACTGCTGATGATAAACCCTAGGAATTAGGGAGCATGTTTCCCTATCTTTAGGTTTAGGATCTTTGAAAATTAGCATGTGGGACAGAGCCTTTATCTTCTGATCCATGACATATTTTATGAAACTGAAGGAGGATTTTGTAGTCCATGCTGTCTAGAACAAAAACCTCTCTTGGTTTTTTAAAAAACTTTTCCAACTATCCAAAATCTGTCCTTGAAAAACACATGTAAAATATGAAAAATTTGTTCTCTGAAATTAGGGTTTCAAAGAAAGCTTAGTATCTCCCAACTGATAATATTTATGAAGAAACTGAGATAGGTTATTGTATTCGGAGAATTGATGAAAAGAAACCTCCTTCAGAATTCCAAAATACCGTTTCCTGTGACCAAAAACTGATCTTGAAAAAGACTGCTAAAACTAGAAGACAAAGCTTGGCTTTCAGCAGTTTTGTAGCGCAAGTTTAACCATAAATTTCTCCCACCTCATAACGAATTTGAAGAAACTAAAAGAGGTTTTTATAGTTTAGTATGTTAGGAAGAAAAGCCTCTTTCAGTGTTCAAAATTGAGTTCTCAGCTGCTCAGGGACCCTTCTAGAAGTTGACTAGGAAAAACAGAAAACAAAGTCTTTTACACTGAAACAGGTTGTTTCGGTGGTTTCGTAGTGCGCTACGAAAGCTCCTAGTTCAGAATCCACGATTTCGTAGCTAATTTCAAAAATTTTCAAAATGATGTGAAATATGACTTCTAAACACATGGTGAGGCTTCTAGGACATGGAATGAGGCTGTCAAACTTTATTTGGAAAAGAGAACGACACTATTGAGATGGAATGACTTAAAACCTATTATAAGACTATGACTAGAAACAAGGCAAACTTTCCAAAGTTTAGAAACAAAAATTTTAGGGTGATAACAGTGGCTCCACTAGGGTTAGTGTGCCCTTGTGGTACACTAAGAACCTATAGCTCTAGTGCTGCTATCCATCTTCTAGAATAAAACTTTGAACTTCTACCCAATCTGCTCCTCAAGCTTTTAGTGATTTCTGTAAGAAGAATTCAAACTGCAACTACTGAAACAGATGCTCAGTCAACCTACCCTGAGCTTATTTGCACATTCCTACCTACCCTATCAACTGCAACCTCCATTTGTAGCTCAAGGAACATGAAAATTCCAATGAAGCCAGTCATTAATACGATCTGATACTTGAATCTCTTCGTTGTGCTTGAAGCAAAAATAAACATGATACTGAAATAATCGAGTCAGCGTGAGATGTAACTGATCTTCAAGATAAAAATATAACTGGAGATCTGAACAACAAATCTTTTCCATGTAATCAGCTATAGGTCAAAAAAGACATGATTAGTTTGATGATTCTCATAACATTCTATATCTTCAGACAACTGATTCTTAGCCACACAAAATTCCTTTGATATGTTATCCAACTGCCTTTCTGCATGATTCCCATAGACAGTGTAATTTTCCTCACTATTATGATCATTCTTTGAAGTAATCTGCTGCAAGGAATTACATAAATGATCAACCTTTTCCTCTGCCTGAGGGTTATAAAAATTTCTTCCAGATTTTCTTCTTGGTGTTTGCAATTATTTTCATCTTCATTCTGATCCGAAGACTGACAAGTCTACTGCATCTCTACATCAATCTCGGAGGATGTAATATGATTTTCATAAGTAAATCCCTGCTGATTTTCATGTTGCATTTCATGGGATGATATCCTTTCTTGGTGTTGAGATGTACTGTTATGAATAGCCCCTAAAATTTCTTTATCCATGAATTCATCATCATCATAACAATCCTCCAAATATTGAATAAAACTCGCAAAATGTTTACAACAATCTTTGACCAGCAATAAGGAGGGATGACACTCTTTATACATGTCATAGAATACATCATGGAAATCAGCAAGAGAATATAATGAACCGTTTTCCAAGCTTTTATACCAAGACCATGCTTTTCCTTCTAAAGTGGTCATAAACATCTTCATGAGACAATCTTCAGGGAGCTGAACCTTAAGACTGCGTACATGCATATGGAAACTAACCAAATGAAGAGCAGCATTGTCTTTCTTTTCATCTTTGAATATTAGAAGATCATCTAACCAATCAACATTTGGCATAGGATTTGGAAAACTAGGGATATGAGACCGATTCATAGGGGCATACCTGGCATTCATTCTTGCAATGGAACTCATCTTCAAACTTCATCAAGCTACTGATCTTCTAGCAGTGGAGTCACCTTCCAATTTGTTATTTGATGTGTGGAGTTGCCAAGGTAGATTGCAGCATCGAAAACTTTCCGAGCTCCTGCTACCTTCATAAGTTCAACTTTCTTGATTTCAGGAATGAATAATCTCCAGACTCCCGGCAAACGCACCAAAATGTTATCACCAAAATAGGACCCTGATAGGCTGCTGATTAAACTATCTCAGTGTAACTATTTCAAACCAATATTTTAGCTAAGGCTTAGCCTCCTCAGCCTGAGAGGGCACTCTCAAAGGGTTAATGATATTGATTAAAGATATGGATAGATGGCTAACTCTATGGTTTTGTGATTTTAGAGGTTTATAGGCTGAAAGATGAGGTTGAAAGATGAAGGCTAGCTACCATTGGGTTATGGGGTCAAATTATGTTTCAGTGCCACAACAAGATCAGCTAACATGAAAGTCAGGGCATAGAGAGTTTTTATACATCAACAAAACAAAGATAAAATGCAAGGAAACACAATTTATAAATACACGAAGGACGTTAGAGCATCATTGATGAGTTCTAATTAACATGTATTCATACCACTACAAGTAAGTGAAAGAGGAAAGCCATGAGACAATAGGACATTAAAAACTCTCTTTGAATCCTGAGTAGTGAAGCCAAAACATTCTACCTAGCATGGAAGTCAAGGCATTATAGATTTCAAGTGCAGAAATGCAAATATAAAACAGTGGAACACAGTTAGTTTATCTATGAAAGAAGTCAGAGCATCATTGATGAGTTCTGAGTATCATAAGTAAACACCACTGCAATGTAAGTACTGGAAGATGCCATCAAAACAAGAACATACAAGAACTCTTCATGAATCTTGAGTTGTCTAAGTAAAAACTTTGCATTAGGTTAAAAATATACACAGTCTACACATAGAGCAATAGATGAGCCAAAAAGTCTCCAACCCCTTGCTAATTCAACCTCTTGCTTTATATATAGCATTTACAACATGGATTCCCTCATCCCACATCAAGAGAATTCGAATTTACTATGAGTGACACCTATTCTAACCATAAAACAAACCTTTAAATGCATTTGACAGCTAACTAACAGTCCTGGAGTCCTAATACAATTAAGAGTACAACTCCTTGTTATAACTAAACCACTTTAACTAAACATTGAATGCATTCTTTGATAGCTGCAACCTCATAAGGTCGAATTTGATGAAGCCTCCCACTATGTCACCTTACTGCTGATAATAAACACTAGGAATTAGGGAACATGTTTCCTTGCTTTTAGGTTTAGGATCTTTGAAAATTAGCACGTGGGACAGAGCCTTTATCTTCTCATACATGACACATTTTATGAGATTTAAGGAGGTTTTTGTAGTCCATGTTGTCTACAACAAAACCCTCTCTTGGTTTTTTAAAACACTTCTCTAGCTGTCCAGAATCTGTCCTTGAAAAACACGTGTAAAACAGGAAAAATTTGTTCTCTGAAATTAGGGTTTCAAAGAAAGCTTAGTATCTCCCAACTCATAATACTTATGAAGAAAGTGAGATAGGTAATTGTAGTTAGAGAGTTGATGAAGAGAAACCTCCTTCAGAATTCCAAAATACCTTTTCCTGTGACTAGAAATTGATCTTGAAAAAGACTGCTAAAACCATCATACAAAGCTTGGCTTTCAACAGTTTTGTAGCGCAAGTTTAACCATAAATTTTTCCCACCTCAACGAATTTGAAGAAACTGAAAGAGGTTTTTGTAGTTTAGTATGTTAGAAAGAAAAGCCTCTTTCAGTTTTCAAAGAGTTCTTAGCTGCTCAGGAACCCTTCTAGAAGTTGACTAGGAAAAGCAGAAAACAAAGTCTTTTATGCTAAAACAGGCTTTTTCAGTGGTTTCATAGTGCGCTACGAAAACTCCCAGTTCATAATCCACGATTTTGTAACTAATTTCAAAAATTTTCAAAATGATGTGAGATATGACTACTAAACACATGGTGAGGCTTCTAGGACATGGAATGAGGTTGTCAAACTTTATTTGGAAAAGAGAATGACACTATTGAGATGAGATGACTCAAAACCTATTATAAGACTATGACTAGAAACAAGGCAAACTTTCCAAAGTTTAGAAACAAAAAATTTAGGGTGATAACGCTATTGATGAAGGCTACTCTCATTCCTTTTCCTTCCAAGGTAGAAATAGATATGAAATTCTTCTTTAGTTCTAGAACATACATCGCTTCATGAAGAATAATAGATTTTCCATAGTCCAAATCAAATTTGACAGCCCCAAAGCCCTACACAGGATATGTAGTGTTGTCTCCAAGAATAATCTTCAAACTCGTCTTCCTCTCAAGCAGATTTGAGAGGACTTCCTTATACCCGATGAGGTGTCTAGAAACCCCACTATCTACCAACCAACTATTATACGAATTCAAAGGAGAAGAACGAGAAAGGGCTGAAATACGAATGAATTCAGATTGACTAGTAGCTACGTTACTTTCATACCTGGAGTTTCTTGACTTCTATTGAGGACGAGGACTATCTTCATGATCATCTGGAGTATCTCTTCTTCTTTGATCGTCTCTCCCTCTTTTATCATCTCGCCTTCTTCTTCCATCATCACTGCTTCTTCTATCATCATACCTATTGTTGTAGCTTTGATCAGACCATGAAGCATCTTTCTTTCTTGCACAGTCTCGAGCATAGTGATCACGCTTATGGCAGTGGTAACATTCAATATCCTTTGATCTTCTATTAGAGTCCCTTGACTCAGAAGAGGGCCTACTAGAATCAAATGACTTTCATTTTCCCTTTTTCTTCTTATCACGAGTAACAAATGCAACACGTTCTTCTCCATGCTTATGAATTCTCCCTCTTGAGACCCTCCTGGATTCTTCTTGAGTGAGCTTTCCAACAAGTTTCATCAAATGACAAAAAAACGTTGTTATTGCTTATGGTGGTAATGAAGGTTTCCCAAACTGGAGGGCGACCTCTAAGGGTTATTGCCACTAGTTTCCTACCAGGCACAATTTCCCCAACCTCGAAGATGAGATATCCTGATAATGTAAGATTGCACAGTGTCTCCTTTATTCACCTTCGTGTCTTTCAATTAATCTTTCAAGGTGATAATTTCATTCAAATTGTTGACTTCATACATGCCAACTAGCTTATCATACATCTCCTTAGACTTCTCCAAATTTCCAAAATAGGCAAGTAAATGATCTTGTAAATCATTAGTTATAATTTTCTTTGCTTTTAACTTATCTTTCTTATCCCTGTTCTTGGCAACAATGGGAGCACTTTCTAAGGGATTAAGAAATTTTCCTTGAATGTACTCCAAAACATCATTGTCCTTCGATATGATTTCCAACTTGATCTTCCATGCAACAAAGTTAGATGAGTCACCCAACTTCTCATTTTCCTTGAAGTAAGAGGTTGACATTTTGATTTGAAGATGGCCTCCTTCAACTTTCCACAAATGATGGCTTCAATGTTGTCTCCTTTGGGCTTTGTCCTTCACCTTAGCTCTGATTCCATGTTAATTTTTTTGTTTCTCTATGTTATGTCAAATACTTTTAACCCAATTAACTTCTTCAATAAGCAATCTTTTCAACAATAATTACTTCTTCCAATGATCAATAGTAAATGACAATAGAACAGTAAAAACAATGACAAATATGAGACAAACAAGACATCAACAAGAGACACTGATTTGGTCAAGGACTAGGGGAAAACCCCACAAAGGGGGAAAACCCTTTCAAACTTCTTCTATTAGATTGTCTTCAAATGTTCAATAGAGTACAATGAACAATAAATTTTCCAACCAAGTCATAGTCAAGCTTTGACTATCATCTAATGCCAATATCCAATCAATCTAATGTCAAATCAATATACCAATGTAAAAAAGATGAGAGTTAAATTTGGTCAACGGTCCAAATTTGCAAAAAGGCAAGAACAGTTGACTTCCCTAACCAGTGAAGTCAACATTAGTCAAATCATGGTCAAATATGCTCCAATTCAATTTAGTCAAAGCTTAGTCAATGCAGCCTCTTTTGTTGGTTAAAGATCAGTGAAAACAACTCCAAAAACTTCAGCCAAACTTGGTCAACAAAGACAGAATGTATAGCTCAAATTAGATCACAAGAGAAGATGTTGTGATGTGTTGTGACGCCAAAATGAATCTAAGCGACGCTTTATTTATAGTAGCCCTAGGACGGCTAATTTAATTTAGGGCTGACCAATACTTTCGTCCAAAAACATAATGACAAAATATTATATTTTAATGTGCTTTAATGAAATGTTTTGGACTTTTGTGGTAATCTTTAGGGTTCTTTGGGCTTGGCTTCAAAGACCACTTTCCCCTGTCCAAATCAAGTGCTTCAAAAGACCACTTTCCCCTATCCAAATCAAGTGCTTCAAAAGTCAAAATTGGTCCTCTCCGAAAGAGGAATCTAGTCCCATGATTAGAATTTGTCAATGAGCTGCCAAATTAACACCCACAATTTAACCCAATACTACAATGTCAATTTCGGCCCGTCTCCCAAATCTTCCATTACCTTTTTGACATTTATCAGTGCTTGAGGGTAATGGGAACAATTTGGGAAGACAAATAAAAACAAATATAAAGAGGGTTATGGAGGGATTGTTCACATATAAACACATCTATGTTGAACAAATATTAGTAAGGGTCTACCAAACAAAAATATTATCAAACATGAGAATTTTAGATGGACTAAGACTTTGATTATGAAAAATATAGCATGTTGGTGTCAAACTTGTCAGCAAACAAAGCATCTTCACGATACTTGGTCCCATGTGTAATTTCATCTGCTAGGGAAAAGGGAACAAACCAAAACACTAGCAATCCTCTAAGCAAATGTTGTTACTTGTTAAAGATAATTAGGATGAAGAAAATCAACAAACAATAGATTCTAAGCATGTTAATACTGACCATCCAAAAGTGTCAACAAAGGAAACAACTCTCCCCTTGGAGGCTAGAAAGGAAGACCAAAATATAGTTTGTTCTCCTTCAAAGATGAAAGTTGCCAACGGCATTCTATCAAAAAGAATGAAGAGACTTTATGAATAAGATAACTTTGATTCCAATAAAGAGATGGTCCAGTCTATGAATTATAGGAAATCGACTTCTAAATTACAAATAGCCCTTAAGGAACCTACTTTAGGGTGGTGGGTTGAGGTCGGTATGATGAAAAGGCAAAAGGTCAAACTCCGTATTTCTTCCATTCTTATTCAACATGTTTTTCTTTTTTTATTAGGTTTAGTCTCAAAATAGGCTGATGCTTGCATGCATATTTCTATGTCAAATTATCAGATATAAGGAGGATCACCTATGCGGGTCTTATGAAATGCGCTTGTAGCATATACAAAATGTGACCTTCTTTTCCTTGTCATGAATAAGTTGCAACTTTTTCTCCCAAGAAAAACAAAAAGGATTAACGAACAAACCAGGGACAAAGAAGTGCTGTCAACTAAAACATATATTCTATGGAAATAGATAAAAAGCTAATGGTTAACATAAACACACCCACACAAATTTGCTCTTTCATGTGTTTCCTTTTCTATGTAGTCACTGTTAATAAAAAGCCAACTCGTCCTTTAATAAGGGTTGATAAAGATCCACATTGGGTAGCAAGGTAGCATTTATGCCTGGACTTTAAAAGGACTTAGTGGGGATTCAAAGTGGATTTGGCAAAAGAATAATCCATAATGGACCAAGTCTTAAACTCTTACAATGTGCTCCATGTGAACTTCAGAATATTTCATAGTATTATGGGACATGAACAAACTGGGTCAAGACAGCCTGTTTGCATATTTTTATATTTTTTCGTATAATCCCTTTGTCTATAATTCTACTTTTGCAAACATTTCCACAAGTTAACTGTGTTTAAACTTTTTCTAGAAACTAGGGAATATTTCAGTATCATCCCATAGAAATTTGAACTTGAAAATCCTGGCAAGAATGAGTACAATCTCTCCAACATTTTCTGCATTTTCAAATTATTCCAGGTTGAAGCCAAGCCACCTTGGTATGTCAGCAAGTTTAAATCTGCCAAGCAGAGAGTTTGTCAACTGTAAACCAGGCAAGAAGTAATCACAGGAGTGAGATACTGGACTAATATTGAGAAACATGTTCATATTTATTATTTAACAATGATGAGGACACTTCCAGAGATCACGGCAAATAAAGATATTGCAAAAAGACAACCAAGGCTATAATGCAGGGCCTCGGAGTACTATTTCTGTGTATGTCTATGGGTGTCTATCACACAAATTTTCTCTTTAATGTGTTTACTTTCCTACGTATTCACCTTTAATATAAAGCCAACTCTTCCTTGAATAAGGGTTGATAAAGATCCACATTAGGTAGCAAGATGGCATTTATGCCTGTACTTTAAAAGGCCTCGGTGGGAATTCAAAGTAGATTTGGCAAAAGAATACTCCATAATGGACCAGTCTTAAACTCTTACGATGTGCCCCATGGAAACCTCAAAATATCTCACAGTATTATGGTACATGTACAAACTGGTTCAAAACAGCCTGTTTGCATATTTTTATATTTCTTTGTATAATACCCTTGTCTGTAATTCTTCTTTTGCAAACATTTCCACCAAGTTAATTGTCTTCAATAATTTCTAGAAACTAGGGAATATTTCAATATTGTCCCAGAGAGAATTTGAACTTGAAAATCCCGGCAAGAATGAGTACATTCTCTCCAACATTTCCTGCATTTTCAAATTATTCCATGTTGAAGCCAAGCCACTTTGCTATGTGAGCAAATTTAAATCTGCCAAGCAGAGAAAGTTTGTAAACTATAAACCAGGCAAGAAGTAATCACAGGAATGAGATACTGGCCTAATATTGAGAAACATGTTCATATTTATTATTTAACAGTGATGAGGACACTTCCAGAGATCATGGCAAATTAAGATATTGCAAAAAGTCAACTAAGGCTATAAATCAGGACCCCGGAGTACTATTTCTGTGTATGTCTATGGGTGTCTATATCACTTGATTCTTAGAGATTAAAATTGTTATCAGTTTCAATATCTAATTAAAAATCGTAATCTAAAAGTATTTCTGGTAATTACCAAACCTTTTCATTTGGCTCCATTGATATAATGCATAAGTATCTAATCATAATGAAATAATATTTTTTGCTAATATACATATTTACTTCCCACGAGTATTCACTCCTGTATCCTGGATTAGCCTGATATCATGTGTTGTCCAAGCCATGTAGCTACAGAACCCCACTCCAAAGAATAGTTTACTAGATATTTATTAGAAGAAAATATCCACCATATATATTCTGTAAGCTTGCATTCATACTGCCAATTTAGGGAACCAATAACTTTGAACCAGTTGACATCTTAAAGTTCTATGCATACTGTTGTCCACTTCCACTATGCAATAGCTCGATGACAGCGGCTACAATTCCTTTCCCAACCACAGTAATGTCTAGGCCAGGCTCATCAATCTTTCTCTGGAGAAGTCTGTCAAGCTCCCAGCGCAAGTTCTGAAGAGTCAAGGACTGAATAAGTTGACATGAAATATTGGGATCCAAAATGTTTTATAAATGAGCACTGATACTCCATGCTTCAAATGTAGCAACAGCTTAACTTTAAGACATGCAATGAGCACAAACCAAAATGTTGAAATAAACTTTTACCTTAACTATCTTCATAGTTTTTTCTGGTGCAGAAAAGTGCAAATAACCTCCCAGCATCTCAATCCCTTTCCCACTTCGACTTGGTGTTAGACTGCCCCCAAACATTAGTAAAGCATAATCTGATATGTTTGTTGACTCTCTGATGTAGATGCTAGAGGTTTTAACCTTGTCACTGTAGACCAGATAAGGCAGTGGAAATGAAGTTACATGGGAGTTAACTGATGATGGATGGAGGGAAACCTTACCATCTTCTTTAGTAAAAAATGCGGTTCTTTTACCCCTTGGCTTGCACTGGACTACACTTGGAAAAAGACCAGCACATAAAACAGCACAGACCATTTCAGTATCTGCACTGTACTGATTGTATGCCTGACAAGAGACAAATTATATATATCCTACATAAGAACTAAGCGTGTTCCAAAATTTTCAAATGTATACAACATGGGAAAATATAGATGACAGAAACCATATGTTATCCATGAATATCTGAAAAATTACCGTAGGACCTGAGGATTTATCAATAAATCCTATGTCAGTGAGTAAATCACAAAACTGGTTCCGCATATTTTCCATCATTTGTAATGATGATGAAGATAAGAATTTCTGCCAACAAAACCGGTACTCTTGACCACCATGCTTTGCAAGTTGCCAAGCGTCGAAAGCCTTCAGCCAACATATGTGATCACTGCACATATTGTTACAATCAGAATTTATCTATCCTTTAAAAATGATGCAACCATAATTGTACACTCCTAATACTAAAATTTCTTTATGTATAGCTTGCTAAAGATCGTATATACCCTATAAATATGAAAAAAACCAGAAGTAAATAATGAGTTTAGAATTAGATTTTTCTTTTAGGTTGCATTCATCCACTTCAATCTCATACTATTTTTTTTATCACATGGTGAATCGGTAACTGCCAGTCCTAATCTATGGGAGACCCAGGATCAATCCTCGTAGCTGCCTCTCTAACACCAGGAGTACATCCAACTACCTGCAAGTCGGATATACTAAGATCCTATGATTTTAGCAAGACCGAGACTCACGTGCCGCCGCCAAGATGGGATCGGGGAATCTGCTCCTTTAGCTACCACCACAGCAGGTCATGTACTCAATGAGATTTGAACTGAGGTCTCTTGAGCTTCGCCCAAGTAGACCAACCGTTTAACCACACATCACTACCAATTCAATCTCATACTATTATGAACACATGCTCCTGGATTTATAAGGTTATAAAGTCAAAATTAAAGAAATCCCATTTATAAGAGACCTTACTATAGCATATAATATGGTGATTTCTATAATCAGCAAATTGTACAAGGTCAAAATTAATATAGAGCCAGATAAAGATGTCGTGAAACTACAGATCAATCATACCTATATGAATCTCCCGCAAAAGATCTTTTTGCCTCATCAGCTTCTTCTTTTCTATCAATAGGAAGGACAAATGGATCACGATAAGCTAGAGCAGCAGCAATTGTCAATGCTGGTTCAAGACACTGAAAAACAGCTCCCATAAGAAGCATTTTCCCAACTTTTGGATCCAATGGTAATGTAGAAAGATGGCGCCCTGTCCATATCACCGACAAGAAAACTGTAGTTAAGATAGATGTGCAGATATCTAAGATATGTAGTGAGACAGCCCAACCATATTGTGACTCGTGAGTTCTCAAATGCATACCTAATGAAGTTAGTTCCTCCATCTCATCAAGAGCTCCTATGGTCTTCAAAAGGTCTATGGCGTTTTGAATGGCAAGAGTTTCAGGAGGTTGAAGGGCTTTAGATAAGAAGGCAGAAATACTTCCAAACTGCAGACTTTTGATTTGTAGGCAAAGTTCTTGCAATGGTGTCCGAAGAATTTCCGGCAACTGATATAGAGGCATGGCATCATAGATGATCTTTGGATATAGGTGATAGCAAACTCCAGGTTGAACACGTCCAGCTCGTCCTCGCCTCTGCAAGAGACGTATTGAACAGGATAATTATGTATACAAAGCTTGAACTTCCTTATGCTTCACATTAAACAAAAAGGTTGCATACCTGATGAGCCGATGCCTTTGAGATCCAGGAGGGGGTGAGGCAAGCAAGCTTGTTTAAAGCATCATAGCTTGTTTCTTTTGCTTTCCCGCAATCAACTACAAAAACAACATCGTCTATTGTGATACTTGTCTCCGCAATGTTGGTAGCAAGTATGATTTTCCTGAGAAATCAAATCACTCATGAGCAGTGTTGAACACAACCTTAATTCTTATATCATATGGTGTCAAGACACATCATGCTTTGTATAATATATATAAATACATACGCAAACACACACTCCTTTGCATCTGAAAAAGACATTAATGCATAATCACGTATTTTTGGATCTACTGAATTTGGATTATCTAAACTGGCATCATGCAAAACGGTCAGAATTCTGCATATATAAAATGGTATAAGGACATTTAGATTAGAAATACTGATCTATAAACAGAGTCCAATTGCAAGAAAATGGAAATTAATGTTTTGGCATTCATCAAACAATTTTCACAGGTAGATTTCTATTAGTGCTATTCGTAAATGTGCTTTGAATGGGCATGTGCTTCAAGGCAATGTCAGTATATATAATTGGGCATGCCTGGAAGTGTCAGCGGCCAGCGTCTTGACATACTTTAAGGTGGATAATGGCAAATGAATTGATTAAATAAAAACAGAGAGAGTGAATGACCATCACAAACTAGACCAAACCATTTAGAGTCTAGACATCTTAAATTAAAATACAAAATGTCTAACTTAAGAGGTCAATTACTAAATCCATGAATAATTATAAGAAAGAGAAATGAATTGACTTCTGGAAGAGCAGTTTCAGGCTTTTAAAGTTTTAAACTACATCTCACGTCTCAAATTCTTCTTGCATGTGATAAACCAAGTATTTATGTAAAAATTGATAATAAAAAAAAATTCTGCACAAAGCTAAAACTTGGGCAGAATAAACTATTTTATTTCCCTTGGAATACAAATTATCACAAGTGCAAGTCTGTGCAGTTATCCTAAGGCTTATATGCAGTTTGTTCACAAATTTGCAAGTTCCTTATGATGCAAGCCTGCAAGTGAATAAATGTTATTTGAAATCATTAATACTCCCTTGGATAAAGCCTGTTACATCCCAGTTTCCCTTCCCATCCTAAGCACTTCATCTTTCCGATTCCTGTTGTCGAAATTGAGTTGGTAACTAGGAGGATCATAACTTCATATCTAGATTCCATACACAAGACAAAAGATTAACATTCAATGCAATACAACTACACTTATTCATACTCAGGCTCTGGGAGTGGTCAATTTAGCATCCTTTTCAACCAGGTCTTTCAAGTTTCAAGTGAGGGGATAGAATAGTAGACTTCTCCAACATCCCATGCAGCCAAACCTTGCAAGGTCAGTGTCATTTGACATTCATAACCAATCTCCATGCAGCCAAAACTCAAAAGGTCTTCACTAATTTGAATGTGTCTCCACTACTTGCCATCACCATATGTAATGTGGTAAATTATAAATTGATCCATTCAAGACATAGAATGGTCATTTAAGGTCAGATATCATCTGAAAGCTCCTATGCTAACTCACTCAGCTCATTGAATCAATAATATAAGTCCGCAACTTAGTACACTTAGTGCATGAGATGTCAATATCATTAATAAGTCCAGATTCTTTTGCAAACCCTGCCAATTCCAAAGTTTTCTTTTACATTCATAAGTTCTAACTTTGACCATTCTCTAGGTGCACTTTGAATTTGTGCTACTCTTTTATTTAAAATTATTTATATATATATAGTGGAGGTTTTGAAGAGCTTAAGCCTAGCTGTTAGGTGTAATACATAAACCAGATTCACACTATATGACCCAGATCAAGTAAGAAATAAACCAATTCAAGAAAATACAGTAGATAATTCGGATGAAATATTAATCATAAAATAATAGAATGAATAATGAATAATTATCAAAAGAGTATAACACAAATTTTCAATATGGCACATGGCAACTGACCTGTGTATGCGAAACTGACATATTTATTAATAATTAATATTCTAGCCAAAATTAATATCCTACTCCACCACCACTCCCCCACCCCCTTTCAAGGAGCTTTGGAGAAGCTTTTGCAGATCAATAACAGTGTGTTCTTACAGGATGTCTTCAGCTAGTGACTTTTCCATTGGATCCAAGATCATCATAGAGTTTTCTAATTCTGTCCCAACCATTCTCCAGATTCCCACTCAAGATTATAATTTTTCAGCACATGATACACAGGTCTGCACTTGAAGAATAAAAAATCTCTTAACAGAAGTGAACTTTAGTATCTGCCTATCAAAACTTCGGATTTCTGTATTAACAGACATCTAAGGATGTAAATTTGAGAATGCAAACACAGTATCAAGTACAGTAGATCAAACAACAACTAGATTAGGTCTGATCTAAACAGATCTGCAATCTAGAAACTGGGACAGCAAGCACAGTCTCCAACAGAAATCGTGTAAATTCTCTATCACTAAGGAGAGAAACTATTAGAGCAGTTTCGAATCATGCTTAAGCTCTACACACAGATGAAAGATAATTCACACACTATCATAATACTAAGCTAATGTGCCCTTCCTCTCTTTATATAATAGGAAGGTATTACAAACCACAGGCTATAAATGGCCTCAAGTGGTGCGCCTTTGAGTTCATGGGTAACAGCCAAAGAGTGCTCAGTGCACACTTCATGAAGCATTGTGATTCTGGGCCCTATTCCCTTCAGGTTCTCCCCTCTTTGGCTGGACTCTCAAGGGTTCTCCGATTTGGTTTCAAATTCGTGGTCTCAATGGGTGGAGGGCAGCCCTATGATTTTGGGAATCCAAAATCAAGCGTCTTAAAGGAGATATTCGGAAATGGCTAAAGGAGAATAACTCAGAAAGGCAGCTTTCAATAAGAGACATGGAACAACAACTAGCATCTATCCAGGAACATATAGAGGCTGCTCTGGTCACTCAGATTAAGTTCCAAAAAGAAGTTGAGACTTTTAAGGATCTCCACACTCTCCTCAGAAGAGAATACGAATATTGGCGGCTAAAATCAAGAAATACTTGGCTTTTAGCAGGGGATCGGAACACTAAATTCTTCCATAAGCTGGCAAAGTTCAGAGAAAGTAAAAACATCTCCCATATTCAGCGTAGAGGGAAAATGTTAATTTTGGCAACTAGGGCCAAACTTCACCTTGGACAGCTCATATGAGGCAGCTGATATTTTTATTGGATTCCTCTCTCCGATAGGTGTAGGATTGATCTAAACATCATCCATTTCTGACATGTACAAATTGAATTATGAATTTATTTTGATTACAGACAAATTGTCAAGGTCTGCTAGCAATCTAATGTAGGCTTAGAAGCCCAACAGTCACGTCTATTCATCCTCAACATTTGCATATAAATACAAGGTGCCTCCTCATTTGGACACTTCACTCACTCATGCATCTCTCTCTTCTTGGGTACGGATTTTTGAGGCTTCTCTCTCTCCACACGTGGGAAGAAGGGACTGTTCTTTTGTTGTCCCTGAGTTGACCAGAGTTGACTGAAAATTGCAGAAGGCTGTTTTGACCAGCATTGACCATCTTTGACTGCGGTTTTGTGTGGGGTATTTCTATTTGGGCAGGTCGCAGTTCTGGGCACGAAATCTGAGGCTGTTTGACTTCTGTTTGACCAGCTTTGACTGTCCTAGGGTTTTCTGCAGCGTTGAATTTTGTTGACCAGATTTGACTGGATTTTTTCAGACCGTTTTTGGGCTGATTTGACTTGCTGTTGGAGGCCAAGTTGACCAAGTTTGACCAAGCTTTTTTGGAAGTCAAAATCTGCCCTGTTGACCAGCATTGACTTTCTGGTTAGGGCTTTCTGTAGCTGCTGTTTGTTGGGAGAGATTTCACTATGATTGGGCAAGTGTATATTGCATATTGTACTCTTTCTCTCTGCTGAATTTTTGAAGAATTATAAGAAGAATTGATCAAGGGTTTCCCCACATTGGGGTTTGTCCCTCGCTGGTGCCATATCTTGTGTCCTCTTGTCTTGGCTTGTCTTCTAATGTTATTGTTTATGTTCTATCTGCATTTTACTATCATGATGATGTGATTGCTAAAGTGGATATTGATATTGCGCTAATAAAGAAATTGAAGTAAAATTGCTCTAAGCATAGAACATACCATTGTTATCTAAAATTAACATGGTCTCGGTGCTGAGGTGAAGACAAAGTCCAAACAAGAGTGAAAAGAGCAATCATTGATCAAGGAAAAGATTCAATGGCCTCCACATCCTACTTCAAGTCTGATGATAAGCTTCATGACAAGTCTAATTATCATGCATGGAAGATGTCTCTTGATTTGACATTAGAAGAGCAAGATGTTATGGACTATGTGCAAGGAAAGATTTCGGAACCTCCTTCAAATGCATCGGTTGTTGCTAAGACAAAGTACAACAAGGGTGAAGTCAAAGCCAAGAAGATCATCAGGGATTCTATTCAAAAGCATTTAGTTGCTTACATTTGATTTGAACACATCAAAGAGATATATGACAGGTTGGTTGGCATGTTCAAATCTAGCAATGCAAACCAAATTCTTTTCCTCGAGAACAAGCTGAGGGATATAAAGATGGGAAGACATGAAGAAATTTAATCCTACTTCATGAGCATTACTGAGATCAAAAATGATCTTCTTTCGATTAGAGAAGCTATTGCTGATAGGGAGCTTGCTCTCATTTCCCTTGGAGGAGTCCCTAGTGAATGGTATGTGTTCAACTCTACTATTCTTAACAATGACAGGATTCCAACTTTTGAAGAATCGCTGACCAAATGTTCTCAAGAAAAACAAGGATGATGGAACTAGGTATGCCTTCAAATAGGAATGATCCTACTGCATTCTCCGCTCATGCTAAAAAGAAGAACAATGCAAGTTCAAAGAAGCAATGTCAAGTAAGACCGGGTTTCAAAAATAGACGGAAGGGAAGATGCTTCATTTGCAACAAGTTTGGTAACTATGCTAGGGAGTGTCCTAATAGAAGGGATACACCTCATGATGATGACACCCACAACAACAACAATTTCAGGGGCAACAACAATCAAAGGAATGGAAAATTCAACAACCAAGGAAAAAGGAATGCTCCCGCTGCTCATGAAGGAAATGGTCACCCTCCCAAGAGATCAAGAAACACCAGGTATGATGAATATAATGTTGTTAATAACAAGCAAAAAGAATTATATCTTATATTTGTCCTTTCTACTGCATCTCCTTCGGACACTTTGGGAAATTGGTTGATTGATAGTGGTGCCTCAAGGCACTTCACTGGGTATAAGGAAGCTCTTTCAAATCTGATTGAATAGGATACAAATTTGGAAATTATCCTTGGAGACAATGCCACCTATCCCGTGAAGGGAGTTGGGAATGTTACTCTTCAATTGAATCAAGGTAACACCATTCATCTACAAGAAGTGCCATATGTACCTGATCTAAAGAAGAACCTGGTATCTATCTCGATGATGGACAACAAAGGATCCAAGGTGGCATTCATCGATGGAAAGGTACGTGTGTGGAATAAAAATTTCAAAGATGCATTTACACTTGGCTTCAGGGTTGATAGCCTATATCAAGTTGGAGGAAGCCCATTGGGAGCTATGTCTTGCGACACATCACTTCAATCCGAATTATGGCACCGGAGGTTTAAGGCTCTGTTGAAATTTCTAAGTTTACCCGTTAGAAATTCTTCCTGCCCTTTCTAGTTTATTTCACCTACTTGTTTAATTCCTTAACAAGTTATTTAACCATATAAATACTGAAAATAAACACAAATGCAGTCTCAACTATCTACAAATCATCAACTAAAGAATAGAAAAACACACAAGTGGCACGGTTATTTTTGGACAATCGTCCCCAGAAAAACCCAATTTAGAAAAATTGGTGCAGCAGTTCTAAGAGTTTTATTATTAAGCAGCTTCTCTTGAGTACAACTAGGGTGCCAAACTGGCTCACCCAACAGAGAAATCAATCTGGCAGTAATACCTCTCTTCGAAAGTAGATATTTGACAAGTCTACTCCACGAAAATCTCCCGATGCTTCTTTGAGGCTCTGCGTCAGCCCTCCTGGCCTCTGCGTCACTCTGAAACCCCCTACATCAACCTTTTGCTGCTCTGCACTGGCTCTTTGGCCTTCTGCGTCACCCACACAGGCCCTGCTAGCCTCTGCGCAGTCACTCTGGCCCTCTGCATGGCTCCTGCTGGCTCTGCGTAGCCTCCTTTGCCTCAGCGTTGATCTCTCGGCACTATCTCTTCCTCTATGTTATGCACTCACTGCCCCTCACTGCAACTCAAATCACTAGTTCAAATTCGCTCAATAAACCCCGCTCCAGAAAATTGAACTTACTGATCAATCTTGGTGTATCTCCAACTGACGCTCAAGCCTCCTCTTATACTTCTTTTGTTGAGTCATCAACGGTCGAGATTAAATCTCTAACCAACGACTATGATTAGATTTGGCTTGATCCATGTCATTTAAAACATTCTCACCCACTTTTATATTAATACCCATTAGTATTTTAATTTTCTTAAGTTTAGACTTAGGAACTCCATTAAAAATATTAATTATTTAAATATCGCTCTAACTAGATGGAATTTCCCCAAACCATTTCTAGGTCTTGGAGATCTCATGTGCTTTAGCCTCTTCACCAATTTTCATGGCTAGAGCACATCCAATGCTACCCCAAATCAACACTCCCTCTTAGTGAGGAATGTGTTGTAGTAATGCTCTACCACTGAACATCACCCTGATCATCTGGCACCAGTACCTGTGTTGATGTTTGGTCTGATGCCCAACATCCTTTGCGTTGTTGCCTCTTGTACTACTGCCCATGGCTCCGCAACTGCCACTGCTACATCTGTACTACAGCTCCCTCTGCATCTGCGTTGTTGCCGGTCTTTCCTCCCAACACTGCAGCTGCACTGCAACTCTCTCTCATCATGTTTCCCATAGCACTACCACTGCTACTGCTACAATGCAACTCAGTTACTAAGAAATAAGTAACTGATCTACCCAACTACTAACATGCTTGTCAGGCTAGAAACCCTTATGATGTTGAAGCTCCCTCTGTTGCTATCCTATGCTCCCTCTACTGCCTTTGTGTTGTTGCAACAACTATGTGCCTTCCTGCACTGTTGCAACCCTCTCTGCGTTGATACAGATCCCCGCACTCTAGCACTGTTCTGCAGCTCCATACGCATCTTGCTTCTACCAATATCTGTCATCCTGCTACTGTCACTCGAGGCTCCCGTAGCTAGATATGATCCTAGAGTTTGGGTACCTCAAGGATCCTGCCCCTCATCTCCTGTAATCCTCTTGACTAAAACTAGATTTAACCCCACCTCTTCTCTAGAGGTGCATGAGCACTCATGGCACAGTCGTCATCAGTCTCCACTTCTCCACCTTAGTCGGTGCTACCTTGGAGTCAGAAGCCCCTCCCTTATTCTTCTTCCTGGGACACTAGGTTGTATAATGGCCCAGCGCTTTATCTTGGAGATGTCCTTCTTCTTCCTATTCCCCTGCTATCCAGTAGATGCCAGAGTCGCATCCTCTTCCTCCTCTTTCTTTATTCATCCTCTTTTGTTGCTACTTCCCGTCTCGGTCAGTCGTCTGATCTCTTCTTGGCGAAGAGTTGCCCACATCTCTTCCCAACCTGGAAGATTCGCTCTACCCAAAATGCTTTGGACAAATGTCTCCCACTCCTCGGAGACTGTGTTCAGGGCGATCCTCACCATGAACTCCTGATCCAGTGTGGCCCCTATGGAAGTAAGTTGGTCCGGAATCTCATGCAACCTGCTAAGGAATACATCTATCTACTCCCCCTTCTGCATTTGATACGACTACAGCTAATTCTCCAATAGCATCTTCCTCTGCACGAAAGTGCCTTGATACAATGTTGTCAATGTATCCCACATCTCCTTTGTCGTATTCTTCTCACCAATATGTTGAACTACATAATCCTTGACCCGATCAAGGATTGTGCACTTTGCCTTGGCCATTGCATCCTCGTACCTTTTGTTATCAGCTAGATTGACTGGGATACTCGCGGTTCTCAAGGCAAAGGCTTTGATGCGATGTCTATCTAGAACATACCATAGTATTCAAAACCGGCCTAGCTAACCGGTTACCGATCTAATCGGCCGGTTAGCAGGCCCACCGGTTGAAACTGGCCAAAAACCCGGTCAGAGGGGTGACTTCGCCAAATTTTGCAGCTAACCGGTCCTAACCAACCAGTTTAGGACGGAACCGGCCGATTAGGAGGCACACCCACTGTGAGCCCAAAAAGCGACTTTTTGATTGTGTTTTAGGGGTTTTGGAAGGAAACTAAGGGTGCTTTCCCTCCAAAAACACCCTCTCCAAGCCTTTAAGAGGCCTCTCTCCCTCTCATTTGTCTCACACATCTCATTTGGAGTGTTTGTGAGTTTGCTTGGGAACTTGGAGAGTGTTGAGTTTTTGCTGGAGTAGTGGAACAACAGAGTTTAAGCGAAGTAGTAGTCATCATGCCTCCAAAAGCCAGAGATACTGCATGGGCTCATTGTGATATGATTGATGGCAAAATGATCAGCAAATATTGCCAAAAATCCATTGAAGGAGGGGGTGTTAACAGGTTTAAGCATTACTTGCCTGGGATAGGAGGCCATGTAAAGCCATGTGGAGCACCAAATGAAATAATAGGGCATATTAGGGCAAAATACCTTCAAAAGTTTGAGACTCAAGTCACTGAACCAATAGATAAGTTTGTGACTGCAAAGTTTGGGAGTCGAGACTCAACCAACTGAGTTTGATCATGATGACTCATGAGAAGTTTCAAGTGATAATGTTGATCACTATTATAGTATTATCATATATGTAGACTTGAGTCTTGTAGTAGGCCATTGGCTCCATAGTTTGTAGGCTTTGTTTTTGCACTCTAGAGGCTATTTAGAGCCTCATTGCTTATGTATTTTGTCGATGATATGTATCGCACTTGGTGCCATTTCGATATATTCACCTTTACATTGTATATAAATGACAATCTTTGCATATTTTGTCTCTATTGGCTTGGAATCATGGTTTTAAATCTTAAAAATAGTTTTTGTCATTAAAAATTAATTATTAAATGTATTTTTCTAAAACTAGTTCGTTTAGACCAAACTAGTCCTGGTTAGACTGGTTTTGGTTGGTAAACCAGTTCATTAGGTGGACCAGTCCGGTCACCGATTCTAGTTGTAAAAACACTGGAACAGACAGGATCCTAGCATTCTAGATGACAAAGTTGGATGCTCCGTCCAACCTGTCCTGATACCTTAGTTCGTTCATTGCCATCTCCACTCTTCTCTTTGACTTCCCATGAGTCTCTACTTCCCTCCTGGAAGTTCTCTTTTAGACTCCCTCTGAGTCGTGATTTCCCTCCTAGAAATCCTCTCCTTGACTCCCTCTGAGTCTCAATTACCCTCTGGAAATCCTCCTGCCAACTGTCAAACAACTCCTCTCCGCTCCCTTTTGCTCCTGCAACACTGATCTGGATTTCTTGGCTAGATATTCACCTAGGTAGTGACTCCCTCTACCTTGGCTTTGTCCTGTTAAGTACTGTTCTGCTTCGACAGCAACACCCCACCAACTTCACAATCCACAATCTACCCACAGCTCCCTAGATCCTAGTAGCTGAAGAAACTAAGCCTCTCAGCTCTGCGCAATCCCGACAAGGCTGAATCGCTCCTTTGGCCAACTACGTCAAACCTACTTCACTGAGCAGGATGTCGTGGCTCTTCATGAGCCTCTTTTGCCTCTCTCTGCCTCTGCGCTGGCCCTCTCTTTGGCTTGAAATGATGAAGCAGGCCCTCTACGCCACTCCTTCTCTGGTGCATTCTGCTTAGGAACATCTCTATCTCTCAGGACAATTGTTTCTGCTACAAATTTTCTAATCTAGATGGTGACTTCAGCTCTCCTATGCTTTGATACCATGTTGAAATTTTTAAGTTTAACCCGTTAGAAATTCTTCCTGCACTTTCTGGTCTATTTCAACTAGTTTAATTCCTTAACAAGTTATTTGACCATATAAATACTGAAAATAAACACGAATGCAGTCTCAACCATCTACAGATCATCAACAGAAAGAATAGACAAACACAAGTGACACCATTATTTTTGGACAATCGTCCCTAGAAAAACCCAACTTGGGAAAACCGGTGCAACAGTTCTAAGGGTTTTATTATTAAGCAACTTTTCTTGAGTACAACTAGGGTGCCAAACTAGCTAACCCAGCAGAGAAAACAATCTGGCAATAATACCTCTCTTCGGAAAAAGATATTCGACAAGTCTACTCCAAGAAAATCTCTCGGCGCTTCTCTAAGGCTTTGCGTCAGCCCTCCTAGCCTTTGCGTCACTCTGAAACCCCCTGTGTCAGCTTTCTACTGCTCTACGCTGGCTCTCTGGCCTTCTGCGTCACCCACGCAGGTGTTGCTAGCCTCTGCGCAGTCACTCTAGCCCTCTGTGTGGCTCTTGTTGGCTCTGTGTAGCCTCATATGCCTCAACATTGATCTCCCGACACTATCTCTGCCTCTCTGTTATGCACTCATTGCCCCTCGCTACAACTCAGATCACTGATTCAAATTTTCTCAACGTACCTCACTCCAGAAAATTGAATTGACTGATCAATCTTGGTGTATCTCTAGTTGACCCTCAAGCCTCCTCTTATACTTTTTATGTTGAGTCTTTAACGACCGAGATTAAATCTCTAATCAACGACTAAGATTAGATTTGGCTTGATCAATGTCATCTAGAACATTCTCACCCAGTTTTATATTAATACCCATTAATATTTTAATTTTCCTAAGTTTAAACTTAGGAACTTCATTAAAAATATTAATTATTTTAATATCTCTCTAACCAGGTGGAATTTCCCAAACCATTTATGGGTTTTAAAGATCTCACGTGCTTTAGCCTCTCCACCAATTTTCATGGCTAGAGCACATCTGATGCTATACCAATTCAATAGGCTCTAACCGATGTGAGGAAGATGGTGACAGGTATGCCCAAATTTAAAGTAGAACATGAAGGTGTTTGTCAGGGGTATGCTGAAGGAAAGCATACAAGGGGACCATTCCCCTCAAGTGATAGCAAGACTACTGACATTGCAATTGGTTCACTCCGATCTATCTGGTGCTATGCCCGTGAACGCATTAGGAGGGTATTTATATTATGCTATCTTTATGGATGATTTCTCTCCCAAGACTTGGATATATTCCTAAAGAAGAAGGACGAAGTATTCTCATGGTTTCATTCTTTCAAAGCTTTGGTTGAAAATTAAATCAGGAAGAAGATCAAAATATTGAGGACCGATAATGGAACCAAATATGAATCAAATGAGTTCAATAATTATTGTAGAGTAGTTGGCACTAAGAGGGAGACTACTATCGTATATTCTCCTAAGAAAAATAGTGTTGCTGAAAAGAAGAATCGTTATATCGTAGAAGCCACTCGTGCCATGCTTCATGATCAAACACTTCCAAAGTTCTTATGGGCCGAAGCTGTAAACACCACCATTTATGTTCAAAATAGATGCCCTCATCAAGCGTTGGACTCCAAAAATCCCGAAGAAGTTTTCACCGACAAGAAACCTAATGTTTCTTACTTTAGAATTTTTGGTAGTCCCGTATATTTTCATGTGCTGAAAGAAAAGAAAAACAAATTGGATGCTTCTGGGAAGAAAGGAACATTTGTGGGCTACAGTGAAACTTCTAAGGCATATAGAATCTATGTGCATGGTCAAAGAGAAGTGGAGATAAGTCATGATGTCACCTTCGATGAGGATGTTGCCCTTGGGAAGATTAGTAACCTCCTTCTACCAAGGAAGGAGAAAGAAATTGATTCAAGAAAGCAGGGAGAACCGTAAGATGAGCTGATGCCTGATGCTGAAGGACCAATGGATCCCATTGATCCACTCCCTCATGAGCCCTCCTCCTAAAAAAGGAGACCCTAATGGGTTAGGGAAACTCTGGAAGATGTCGAAAGCATAGTTTTAAAATTCGGCCGATTCGAAACGGAAACGACCGAGTTGATCCGTTTCATTGGCCAAAACTGACTCGGTTGAAGAAACGGTTCAGTTGGCCGAGTCAGCCATGACTCAGCCGAGTCATTGAATGACTCGGGCCGAGTCATGGCTGACTCGGCCAACTCGGCCGTTTCCATATTGACTCGGCTGAGTCATAAATAGAGGCCCGTAACCCCATCCAAAACAGCGATTTAACATTTTTTAATGAAATTTTAAGGTGTTTGCTGATTGGTTTGGACTCCAATGTGTTTTATGAGTTAGCTAAATGTTATTTGGGGTCCATTTCCCCCTCCCAAACCCTATTTAACTCACTCAAATGCTCTCTACTATTGATATGCTATTCAAATTTCATGGTAATGTTAAATTCTTAAAGTAAAAGTGCATTCTCCTTAATCTTCATTTTCATCCTTTTACTTAAATTTTTAACATTACCATGAAATGACTCAGGATGTTTGAGAGTGGTTTCGGCCTCATTGGATTTCATATGGAGAAAGTAGAATTTTACATTTCATTCAAAATCCAGCAGACTTATCAGTTTTTCAGGATTTCAGGATTGGAGGATTGCAATGTTTCCATTGAATTTTGTCATGTATTAGGGTATGGAACTCATATTTAAGCAAGAGCACTAATCCCTCTATGTACCTTGATGTTAGTGACATTGGTTGTCAAACCCCTTTGGGATTTGCTCCCAAACCAGGAGCTTCTGAAAATGTCGCTCCCACTCCTGTTTTCGCTCTCACTCCCCACTTTCGCTCCTGCTCCCAAGTAACACTGAGCCAGTTGATGTTGGCAACTCTAGCAGTAGCCAGTAGTATTAGTCACAGACTTTTGTTGTAGAGGCCATTTATAGCCTCCTTGGTTATGTGTTTTTGTTTTGATCTCTATATCATCATCGTGTATGTATTGGACAATGCACTGGGTGCCATTTTGATATAATGGATATATTCATGAGCCTACTTTGATCATATGTTGTCTTCTATCTATATTTTAATGCTGTGTGTTTGGAAACATGAATGAAAATCTTTAAAATTATGTGTTTTTATAAAAAATAAATATTTAATGTATTTTTTACAATGACCGAGTCATTGAAATCGAGTCGGCCGAGTCGATACCGAGTCGGAGTCGGAGTCGGAGTTGACCCTCGGCCGAGTCAGAGTCGGAGTCGGAGTTTTAAAACATTGGTCGAAAGACATGTTGCACCTAAGGGGACATTTCGTGAAAGTAAGAAGCCGAATAGGTACCAAGGGTACTTAGCTGCAATGAGCACCATTGTTAAATCTGAGCCTTGCACATTCGAAGAAGCTGTAAAGCACCAAGTTTGGAAGGATGCAATGAACGAAGATTGTGAGTCGATTATGAAGAATGATGTCTGGGATGTGGTCACTAGATCCAAGGACAAATCCATTGTCACCTCGAAATGGCTCTACAAGATCAAGCATGGAGCAAATGGAAGTGCTGAAAAATTCAAGGCTAGATTTGTTGCTTGAGGCCTCTCTTAAAAGGAAGGCGTGGACTACGATGAGATATTTGCACCTGTTGCCCGATATACCACCATCTGTTCTATTATAGCCCTTACTGCCTCACAAGGATGGGATCTACACTTGATGGATGTCAAGACTGCCTTCTTGCATGGTTCACTTAAGGAGGAATACTATGTAGAACAATCTGAGGGGTTCGAAGTTCAAGATCGTCAGACACATCTATGCAAGTTGAAGAAAGCCCTCTATGGGTTGAAGCAAGCACCCCAGGCTTGGTATGAGAGGATCGACAATTATCTGATGGAGTTGGGATTTACAAGAAGTGAAGCTGATCTGAACCTTTACTTTAAGCCTTAAGGTTGAGAATGATAGACCTCTCATCTTGGTACTTTATGTGGACGATCTCTTTTTGACAAGTGCAGACTCTCTTATTCATCAATGTAAGAGGGAGTTGGCTTCTGAATTCGAGATGAAGGAGACCTAGGATTGATGCATTACTTCCTAGGGTGAGACTCTAGCAAAATCCAGGTGAGATTTTCCTTTCTCAAGGAAAATATATTGTGAGGATACCTGAAAGATTTGGGATGGTGGACTACAAGTCCGTGACTACTCCGATGGAACTTAACTTCAAGAAGTTATGCAAAATTGTTGCTGGGCCCGATTTGGGAAATCCTTCTAAGTATCGTCAACTCATGGGGGTCCTGATGTTCTTGGTGAACTCTCGTTCGAACATTTGTTTTGCAGTGAATACATTGAGTCAGTTTATGGTTGAACCTCATCACATACATTGGATTCCTACTAAGAATCTCTTAAGAATTCTTCGGATCAAAATCACTTATGAATTGAGATACACTGTCAGTAATGTGAGGCTCCATGGTTACTCTGATGCAAACTCGGCTAGAAGTGTGGTGGATTGCAAAAGCACATTTAGATGTTACTTCTCTTTAGCTTCTGTTTCAATATCATGGATGAGCGAGTAGGAAGCAAAATTCGGTTGCCTTAAGCACTACTGAGGCTGAATACATTACTGCTAGTTCAGCCTCCTATGAAGTCATTTGGTTGAGGAAGCTCTTTAGTGAGCTGTTTGGACATGTGTTGGATACCACTGTAATCTTTTGCGACAACACGAGTGGGGTTCGTCTTTCTGAGAATCTCGTGTTTCATGACTGCTCCAAGCATATTGATATCAGGTACCACCTTATTTGGGATATGGCACAATGTGGAGCAATAAGGCTCCAACGTATTGGCACTAATGATCAGGTCATCGATATTCTTACAAAGCCCCTGGGGAAGGTCAAATTCTTAACCTTCTATCAATGACTTGGAGTCGTGGAGAGACCCTCTTATGAGGGTCCCATATGAGATGGATGTTGAGCTCTCGGCGGCTTGGGATACTTCTTGGAGCTATGAGCGACCATAGGGTGAGTTGTTCACCTTCCCCTAATGGTGTGCGATGTACAGGGTGAGTGGTTCACCTTCCTCTGTGATACCCTATGGTGACATATGCATAGGATGAGTGGTTGCATATGAGAGGTTCAACTTTTCCCGTCGGCACATCCTACCCATCAGTTCGAGACTCATGGGAAGTACCTCTCATCTGGCCAATGAGTAGGGGAATAAGGATAGGGAAGCATCATCTACTACCATACTCCCTGTGCTAGGATGTTGATATTGATTTGGGATCAATGGAAACTGACTTCGAGTCGGTCAAGAGTGGTATGACACACTCTTTATTATTGGAGACTCACTTCGAGTTAGTGGATATATTCTCGATCATTTCTTCTTTCTTCATGGTTCAGCAGAGAACAGACAGGGATGGTACATATTGTTAGACAGTTTGGCAGGTGAAGTTCTCCCTAGTTGAGAGGGAGTGTTAATTTTGGCAACTAGGGATAAACTTCACCTTGGACAACTCATATGAGGCAACTGATATTTTTATTGGAATCCTCTCTCCGAGAGGTGTAGGATTGATCTAAAGATCATCCCATTCTGACATGTACAGATGGAAATATGAATTTATTTTGCTTTTGGACAAATTGTCAAGGTCGGCCAGTAATTTATTGTAGGCTCAGAAGCCCAATAGTGACGTTATTGGAGGTCGAGTTGACCGAGTATGACCAAGCTGTTTTGGAGGTCAAAATCCACCTTGTTGACCAATGTTGACTTTCTGGTTAGGGCTTTCTGTAGTTGTTGTTTGTTGGGACAAATTTCACTGTGATTGGGCAAGTGAATATTGCATATTGTACTCTCTCTCTGCTGAACTTTTGAAGAATTATAAGAAGAATTGATCAAGGGTTTCCCCACATTAGGGTTTGTCCCTTGCTGGTGCCATATCTTGTGTCCTCTTGTCTTCGCTTGTCTTCTACTGTTATTGTTTATGTTCTATCTGTGTTTTACTATCACAATGATGTGATTGCTAAACTGGATATTGATATTGGGCTAATAAAGAAATTGAAGTAAAATTGCTCTAAGCATAGAACATACCATTGTTATCTAAAATTAATAGAAAACCATCTCAAAGTTCTAGGACATCAAGGATGCTACTACCCAACACCTCCAAGATTTATACCAAGAGGACTTTTTGACTAATCATGAAAGTGAGTATATGTTACATCATGTTCCTACCCTTATCTATGAGGAAATGAATGCTCTCGTTATTACCCCTCTAACCACTGAAGAGATCAAAAGTGTTGTCTTTTCCTTTCTTCTAGACAAAGCCCCGGGCCTGGATGGATTCTCAGCGAGATTTTACCATCGCTTCTAGGACCTGATAAACAAAGATTTGTGTTGAATGATAGGATATTCCTTCAAATATTTCATCATGGGGGGAGGAATCAACTCCTCCTCCTTAGCCCTAATCCCCATAGAATCTAATCCCTCATTTTCCAGATTCCGCCCCATATCGCTCTGCAGTGTCTCTTACAAGGTCATCTTGAAGCTCCTTGCCTCCAGGATTAAAAGAATCCTTCCTCATTTGATCTCTAACAACCAGGGTGGCTTCGTTCCTTGAAGGCAAATCTTTGACAATATAATTTTGATTCAGGAAGCTGGAAAAGAGGGGATCAAGGCATGGTAATTAAGCTGGATATGGCAAATGCCTTTGACAGGGTAAGGCACAGTTTTCTCCTGAAGGCACTGAAGAAAATGGGGTTTGATGCAAACTTTATAAAATGGATTGCTCTATGCATCTTGTCCCCATGAATGGCCCCTATGATCAATGGAAGAGTGGTGGACTTCTTCAAAGCGACCAAAGGATTGAAGCAAGGTTGTCCCCTCTCTCGCATCCTTTACATCTTAATGGAAGATTGGCTAACTAGAAGACTGGAACATGAAAGAGAAACCCACAAATTGCCAAGTATCAGATTCAAGTCGGGGATCAGAACCATCAATCACGAGCAATTTGTAGATGACACCATCTTGTTAGGAGGGGCCTCTGTTGTTATTGCTAAGCGCTTTAAATCTAATTTGGACAAGTTTCTTAGCACTTCTAGTGGGGCCATAAATGACAAAGTCACATCTTCACCTAGAACATCATGCCACAGAAAAACAAGAAGATTGAAGAAATTTTGGGTTTCGAGACTGTTCGGGACTGGAAAGACTTCATTTACCTTGGTATTCCAATATACTTAAGGAGATCAGCTCCCAAAGCTTGGCAAAGTGTCCTGGATAAAATCAAAACCAAAATTGTGAATTGGGGAGGGATATGGTTGAATAATGCAAACAGGACTACATTGGTTAAAACGGTCTTATCAACCATTCTTCGTACCAGTTCTCAGCTCTCTAGGCCCCTAAGTATGTTATGCACCAACTTGGTATATACATTAGGAAATTCTTATGGGAAGGACAGAAGCAGGACAATTAAAAAATCCACTTAGTGAATTGGAAGACTGTCAGAGCGCCAAAACATCATGTGGGGCTAGGAATACGTGACCCCACTATGGTCAATTCTGCCATGGGTGCCAAACTTTACTAGAAGCTTAAGTCTCAGCCAGACCATTAGTGGGCGCAGATTATCAGAGCTAAATACATGCACCAACACAATAATAGAGAGACTCACAATGATTCAATCCAAGGCTCGCTTATATGGAAACTCCTTCAATTCTCCTCGTTGCTCATATTGAACAATCTCAACAAAATCCCGTAAAATGTAAGCACGATTAACATTTGACGGATTTGATCTTGGACCACCCTCCTTTGTGTTTTGCAGGTTGGCGTCATTTACTTGGGTCAGATCTCTAGTTTGAATAAGCAGGGTCTCTGGATAGGACGGAAGTTTGAAGACACCCCAACCCATTTGGTCCCGATTCTGGATATTCTAAAAATTAAATTAAGTGGATGTGCCCCCCTTGTTCAATCCTCTATAGATCGGTGGGGTTGGAAGAGCTCCTCCTACTTGGTTAAGCAAGGCTACTCTCATCTTCTCTTCAATGAGAAAATTCCCCCAGAATCTTCGATATGGAAAAAAATTAGAGGACAAATGCAATTCCCAAAGTAAACTTGTTTTGTTGGTTGCTCTCTCATAAAAGAATCCTCAATGCAGAGAACCTTTAGAAAAGAGGAATTGTTGGTCCCTCCAGGTGCCTCCTTTGTGAGAACTCGAAGGAAAGCATTTCCCATCTTTTTCTCTTGTGCCTATTCTCCAAATCAATCTCTTCCCAAGAACCACTTGGCCCTCTTTTCCTAAGAACCAGTTGACCTTCTGATCTTAATTCCTTCTTTGCCTCTCGGCCCAAATTTTATGCGGGCTCCCTTCAGGCCAAAAGCTCCTTTAAAGAACTCTGGATCGCCCTCCTTAAATATGTCTGCTAGCATATTTGCTTATCTCGAAATAATGTGATTTTCGTTCTTCTCGTCCTCCAGTTAGGATCATCATCCTCAAAGCTCTCTCGTCTTGTTTTGAATTCCTCCGCACATTGGTCGATCCCTCTCTTAACCTAGAAGAAATGTCTTGATCATTCGTTGGGCCTTGCACACCCCTTCCCCTCCCCTTGTGAATCATCCTTCCCCCTGCCCTCACTAGACCCTTCGCCTAACCCCGGACAAGCTTGCAGAATGGAAGCGAAGATCTCATTCCTGGATTCTCTTGTTTGATGGTGCCTCAAAAAGAAATCCTGAGGTGGCAAGACGGGGGGGTGGGTAGGATTCTCACTAATCCTGAAGGAATACTTGTCGACCAATATACCTGGGGCTTGGGAAAGAAGTCCAACAACCACACTGAAGCTTATGGCCTCTATCTTGGGCTCCTTTTAGCCCAGCAAATGAGAATCACAAACTTGACAATTCTGGGAGACTCCTTGGTCATAAAGCACTTGCGATCCAACTCTTATTCCCAGAACAACAAGCTCAATCAATTGCTTCAGCGAGCCCATGGATTCTCCCTCTTTTTGCTAAATTACAATATATCATATTTGAAGAGGCCTAAACTTTGAGGTGGATTCACAAGCTAATTGTTAGGATATTCCGACACATAGGAATAGTTAAGTTCAACTTGGTCTAGTATAGAGTTAGGTTAGAGTTAGGTAAAGTGTGTTTCTTTACCGTTGTACATTTTGTAACTTACAATCC
>APFE030200570.1:0-14157 GCA_000404065.3 Pinus taeda | reverse complement strand
ACATCGAGCATCAACAACAAGTTCTCCAACTCTTAAAGGATAACCTCACTTTGGCGCAAAATAGAATGAAACAACAGGTAGATCAACATCAAAACAAAATAATTTTTGATGTAGGTGACTGGGTATTCCTATGGCTACAACCATATAATTAAATGCCCCTCAAGCAAACTAAGAAGGATAATAAATTGTCACTAGAGTATTATGGTCCATACAAGGTGTTGCAAAATATTGATACTATGGAATACAAATTGGAGATTCCTGCAGCTTCCTGAGTGCACCTAGTTTTCCATGTTTCATGTTTAAAGAAGGTTATAGGTGAGAAGATCCTAGTTCAAACAATATTGTTATAACTTAACGAGGAAGGAAAAATCATATCAGAACTTGAAGTAGTCACAGAAACAAGAACTCGACTGCTACGAAATCGATCAGTTTCAGAGTATCTCATCAAGTGGAAGAACTTACCGACTGAAGATTCCACATTGGAGGATGAGAATTTTATATAGAAGCATCCAAAAATACTCAAGCATTGACGATGACACTTTTTTGAAGGAGAGGGGAATGTCAGGTCCCTATAATACTAGTGATCCCCACATTACTATTGTCATTGTAGTCCTTATTATTATTATTGTGCCCCTATTGTCCCCATATTATTATTAGTGTGCCCCATAGAAGCCCACTATTGTTATTGGTGTGCCCTTATATTATTATTGTTATGTTGGCGTTGATTATATTGTGACCCCTTAGACTCCTATATATAGAAAGGAGGTTTAGTCATTTGTATCATCTAAGAATTGTTCATTTCTGTAATGTAAAGGAGGTTTCCCCCTCGAAGAGGCTGATTTTGAAGTCGTTGATCTATCTTTTCTATCTTTTTGTGAGCTGGTTCATAACAACTCCTGGTTAAAAGTTCATGTAATAAAAGTTAATAAAGGAAAAATATGACCATGGTTAAGGGACACTTATTCCAAGCTAAAGGTCGGGAAACTATATCCTAGTGGGCATCTGTTGTAGCGGCTACAACTACCCTCCAAAATTTTTCCTTAACTTCGTTTTGGAGCCTCCCTACCGACCATCCTCAACATCATGTCTTGCACCGTCAAGAACACCAACTTCAACTGTTTCATAGATTCTTGTCAGCCTGTGCATGCAAGTTTTTTCCACCTCCTTCACAAGCTGATTTCTGGACTTAGTTTCAATTGTTGGTTGAGCAGCTCCGTCTGGGAATTGTGCAATTCTATAGGAGAACCAACCTTCCCTCTAGAAATTGCACAAACCCAGTTGGAGACCCAATTGGGCTCCATAATTGCGCAATTCTTCCTGATAGTCTTCCTCTATTTTTTTTTCAATTCATCCTAGGACAGTTGCTCAGCCCATAAATTGCACAATTCTAGGAAGTATTCACCTGCTGTTCCTAGATATTGTGTGATTCATCCCAAGACAGTTGCTCAGCCCAAAAATTGCACAATCCCTCTAGGACAACCATCCTAGAAGCTAGCATAAATTACGTAAGTGAGCTAGGCAACTCGCCGAGTTAAAAAATTGCGCAATGCAATTAGATAGGTTTCCTTGAGAAAATTTCATAATCTAACCAGGACAATAGCTCAGCCTAGAAATTGCACAATCTTGGGAGACAATCACCTAATCCTCCCAGAAATTGCGCAATCCCTCTGGGACAACCATCTTTGCTCAACCCAGAAACTGTGAAAATCCCTCTCCCAGGCTCGTGGACCGATGCATGTGCCTTTAGGTTGACTAGTTCCCTCTGGACCGAGTAAAATTGATTCGCATGCATGGACTACTTTTCCTAAGGTAGCAAGCAAAGGCATCCTTAGATTTAGGGATCTATTTTTAGCAGTTGGAGGTTACATGTATGGATCACTTTACAAACCTCTCGCCAAGTTTCATTTTTCCTATATTTGTGGCATGCACATCATAACCTCAATTTTATCAAAACTCAATTTTCGAATGCTGTAGAGCTCATTCCTCGCATCGATCTTGTAGTTTTGACATTCCACATCACATCTAGGAGTTGTTGGCACATTCAACTGACTTGTTTTGGGTTAAGCCCACTTTTCATGCCTTGCACGATGTTTCTATCGCTTTTTGTGTTTTGTTTTGTGTGAGTGATGTCTGCTCGATTTCAGTGAGCGCGTGATGTCATTTTAATGTATGTTAACTTGTAGAAGCACTGTTTCATTTTTTGTTCGCATCTCATTGCTCTCACATGCATGACACTATTTTTGCACCAACGTCATCATTGCGATGACTCGCTTTACACACACGCATGCTTTCCCGTTTTCTAAATCCTGCACTTGTTGTTTGCATGTATGATCATTCACTCTTGTTTTCACTCATATCATCATGCATTCAAACTTCTCATGTTTTCAGTCACCCGTCGGTCGGTCTGGGTTGCCTTGGCCTGGACCATCCCTTGCCCAACTAGCATTGCGGATTTCCGGAAGCGAAGGCTTTGCTTTCCATCCAGAAATTGTGCAAGCCTAGCCCAACACTGACCTTCAGGCTTGCATTGTGAAATTCTTGGAGGTAATGTCCTGCTAGCCCCAAAAAATGCGCAATGCAGTTTGTTGTTTGTATGTCACTGTTGACTAAAATTGCACATTGCATAGTTTCAGTCCCGAGTAGGCTAGGATGGACTATGCATTGCACAGTTCCAGCAGTTAGTCAGCCTCCTCAGAGGTTGAACTATGCCTTGCGCAGTTATGGGAGTAAGTCTACCGACATCTTGGTGAAAATTGTGAAACCATCACGATCAATCACATAGGTATGTTGCAAGTCAGTCCTCAAGTATGTTTTGGTTTTCGACTAACATATTTTCCACCATGAGTGTTGCTATGTCTCCATGAATCACAGGTGTTCGTCTGTCTCTCAGCAACACAAGTACAATGGCCTTCAGGAGAGCAGAGTCAAAGGACACCACTGAGAGCACAATGGGGTTTGCAGCCAAGCAAGTGTCTATGAGCTTGCCTACCTATGGAGACATCAAGTTGTTCGTAGGCAAGGACAAAATGATGACATGGAAGCATCATCACCATGAGCAGCACCATCAGTAGCAGCAGAAGGCATCACACCTGTGCGTGACGAATGGAAGAGGAAGGTTGTTGACATCATAGAGGCAGAGCAAAGCTGCAAGTTCAAAGCAGATCCACTCATGACGAAAGCAACTTTGGAGATTGAGGCTATGAGGTGATGGTGTGACATGAAGGTTGCACGAAGGCAAAGAACGAAATAGAGAAGGGGTTTCATGTGTTGAAGCAAAAACTCAAGGAAGAACATGAGCTGAATAGACGAGAGAATGAGTTGCAAAAAGAACATGTACAATAGGGGGCGCAACATGCATAGACGGATGAAATTGCACCTGTACAAGTCATAGATCCATCCCAGCAGCTGGCACAGAAAGGACAAGGTGAGAAGTGCTGATAATTTTATGCAAGGGAATTTAGCAGCATGCATGTCATTGTGCGCACACATGCGATCCCACTCATTTGGCACACTCACCGAGGCAAAGACAAGAAGCAAGTCCAACTGGAGCTGAACATGTATTTTGACAAGTTGATGCACACGACCACCAGCACATGCTTGGAGATCATTGCATACACTACGCACCAACATGTTGTCGGTCTAGTTGCACCCAAGACAACTATGTGCATGCTATCAGATGAGTTGGATGGAGGTGCCATATTAGTGTACTCAGATGCAACTGAGGCAAGAGTTCGCTTCAGCAAGATGTCACCATTGAGCACACGGACACCATCATGGATAACCAAGCTTGGCATTAACTCGCCACCATCGACCATCACAAGGATGTCAAAGAGTTGGTCTTACCGCAATGGGCTGAGTGTCAACAATGTCTTGCATGGCTTTTCTCAAGCCATTTTGTCTCACATGGGCACATGTGCCTTGTAATGTAATGTCTTGTCAAGTGGAAGTTCAAGTGTTGATAGTTGAATGTAATAGTCATATAGTAGTTGAAGAATCATGAGGATAGATGAAAAACCAGAAAGGGGAATGTTAAGGGTCACCCCACCCTTTGCTATAAATAGTCCCTCATAACTCATTGTAAAGGCTTTTGGCCAGCTAAGCTTCCAATAGGATTATCTTAGGGAAATCTTGGACAATGCTGTAATGAGCCTTGGCTTCTCCACTATGTAGAGCTAGTATATCTCTTTGGAGGAGTAGACGGCAATGACTATAACGTTCCGCTATCAGAACTAGTGGTTGGTCATGGTTGTATTATATGACTATAACTTTCACTTAATATAACACAACCGACATGTTTTATGCATATGACGTATTGTATTTCATCTATCTTGTTTACTCTAAATCATATATGTATATGTTTACTTACGCATGCATGTGTAGCTATTTTCTGTATATGTATGTTTGAATCTTACTGAAATGCGTTATTCGTTTAACCATCACTTTGGATTTCTATCTTACTTGCCTTCCATGTTGTGATGCATATTTGCTCGTGTGTTACCTTCTTAACTCTGTGCTTTCACAAGTTTCCAAGGGCTGCACTCACCTAAGCCTCCCTGTGTTAGAACTGCTCATGCACCTTCCTTGACTTGCTGGATATGTCACACCCTTGCTACCAATAGGGAAATCTTACTTGCCTCTGTGCGCAGTCGTGGTCAAGGCGACATTGCACGACCCACTGATGGGACTCCTACACCAAACGATCTGAGGTCTAGTTGGGACTTCTTACCGGGGAGATCCCCTGACATGTTGGTGGTGTTAGATACCTATACCAATAGGTTTCATTTTTCATGATTGGCTAGGGAAGTGCCAATATGATCTACTTTGGTGATGCAAAGATCTCATATTCTTGTGGAGGAAATATACTTGTTTTGATTGATGCTGCTCTACTTCTGGATGGGTGATCCAACAACCTAAGCTGGGTCATGCCATGTTTCAATTTTTTTGTTGTAGATTAGAGAAAGAGACCTGTCCAAACAGCTCAATCTTGGCAGGTAAAGTAGATAGGTAGAGAAAAAAGGTTCCCAATTGCTTAATCTGGGGCCTTGGAAGAACTAAGGGTAGCTTTAGACAGAGAATCAAATGAAAAATCCAAAGGAAAGAAAAGACACAAAAGGGTTTGAAAATCTAAGTACACCCTCCTTGGAGTAACAAAAAATGCTAGGAAATAGAGTGGGTAGGTACAGGGGGTTGCAGAAAGCTTGGTCCATGGCATTTCACTAGCCTAAAGGAAAGGTAAAAAACATGATGCCAGTGCAGATGTCCTATTCACAGCAGTGTTACAGCAACTTAATGAAGCATGTCTAACTTCCACTTTTCCCCATCACATTCATGACTAACATCCCTATGCCACCCATGTACACAAAGAAAATCAAAGTCTTTTGTTGGTTCTGAGTTTCTTTAAAAGCCACATTTCTTGTGCAAATATTCTTTTCATTTTGATCTACTTCCTAAAAAACTAAGTTGATTTCATAAAAACTTAGTATTCCCCCCTGTCCACCTCCTTCTTTCATATTAACTACTCACTTATTACTATCTAAATCCTTGTACCCCCTATTCCCCTATTACTATGTAAAACTTGGAAAAAACCCAAAAATCTATGTATCCCCTTCCTCGAGCATTATAGCTCTATGTATGACTTTGAAGATCTTCATGCGCTAAAAAAACATTTGAGCGCAACCCAGAGAGCGCCAAAGAATTAATCCTAGGGATTAATCCGAGATTTTCTTGGATTAATAGCCTTAAACCCACTTTGTTAATAAACCTTTGCAAAAACCCATTTAACCCGCAAATGCAAAAAACCCGAAAAACCCACTTTTCCAAAGTTTTCCGCCAGGCGCGAATTAAAGAAATAATCATATTTTATTCCTCCCCGTACTATGTATCACCTGCACATGTTATCGATCCGTCGACCGTCGGATCCGGGCCCTCCCATCCGACGGCCCAAATGATATTGGACGGGCATCCACGTCCGAAGGATACCTTCCGAGAAACTGTCAGAGGGTGATGTCAGGCCTCCGCCACGCGTCACCCCTTAGACTCTCTCGGAGCGCCCTCTGACAATACCACGACCGTATAGAGGGTGCTCCGAGAAAACCCGCTTACCACTCTGCCAAACCGCTTGCCCACGCCAGCGCCACGAGCCGCCCACGTCACTTCCCCTTGGCGCCCTGTCAGCACCCCACTGCCAGAGATCCTACGTGTCCGCCACCTACGCAATCCCCGTGGGCCAATCACAGACGGCCACATCACCTGATGACATCATGCTAACGTCACCCGACCCTGACCCCACCTGATGACGTCATGCTGACGTCATCCAAAAATCGCGCCAATGACCCAAAAGTCCATATTTTAGCCGATTTTCGCATTTTTTTCTCATTTTCGCTGAAAGAACTAGTGCTCTCCTCTGCATGAAAATTACGTCCATCTGTCGCCAACCTGCTGAAATCGACCTGAAGAGCACTGCCGCCTACAACCCACCTGTACTTGTCACCATTGTCGGCAATTCACCAGGTATTTACCCAGAGCAACCTTTCAGAGCTAAGTTATATCCATATATCTCCGGAACTGAATTCATAAAAGTAAAACAACCTATTTTCACCAGCAAATCCCCGGAAAGACAAGTATTCCTCACAGGTGCAGGGCTGAATTTCACCTGCTGAACCCATATATAGCCACCCTTCCCCAAATTCCCACTATGTTCGCGCAGTCGTGGACTGTAAACCTAAACAACATAATTCACCAGGAAAACAGAGTTGCCTTCTCCTGCAATCCATCAAGTTACTCTTGTTAAGCATTCTGCACCATTGTCACACCTCATTTACCCTTACAATTGGCTTGACTTCTACAAAATTAGCCCTCTGTGGTCTCCTGCCCGCTAAAACCAGTTCAGCACCAAGTCATAACTACTGCTTAGCCATGGAAACGCCAATAGTCCTAAATGTTCAACCTCTGAATTCCCCACACAGAGAGCTGGAGTGGAAAGCCCTAGGTGATAAAGATTACCAGATGTTAGACTCCATGCCCATGACAGCCAAGTTTAATATTCACCTGATGAATGAATTAAAGGCCCAACATCTCAGTGGGGCTGATACCTTAGGAATTTGGGATTCCCGCATACCCATTTACAATCTTCCTCAAGTCAATGTCCTTCCAAACTTGGTAAATCAATCCATGTCTAGCTATGACCCCTGTCAGAGAGCCGTCCTCAGCCCCTCAGGCTCAGTATTGTTCCATATCACCCCTGAGGCCATCAATGAAACGCTGCACTTTCATACTACAAAGCCCCTAACTCCTCTCTCCCTCCAGGACTTGATAACGAAAGGGGGCAAGCTGTCCAGGGATCAGATTTCCAGGGTTAATCAATTGTTTATTCAGCCTCAATATCAATCTATGACCGCTGCCCTTCCCATAGCATATCCATATCTTAATGAGCTGGGAAAAATCATGGTAGATTTGATTAGTTACATCCTGGGTTATGGGACATACGAGGATGTGGATGAAACCATCATGGCAATGTTGTCCATTTTCTCCCCAGGGATGCCTCCTGCTGTACATTATGACTTTGCTACTTTTATTGCCAATAAGATTCATGAGCAATTAATGAATTTGGAGAGGGAAAAGGTGTTTAAATACACCAGGTACATATATCATTTATTTTTTTTCTATCAGCCTGATGCCTTCCCTGTCCCTCTAAAAACGTTAGATGCCCAGGGAAGCCCAAGGTCGGTTGTGTATTGGTCTTCAGTTTTCCATATTCTGCCTTATTCACCTTACACCTATTGTGAATTTATTGAGCTATTCATTCATCCAGCTATGACCTTGTTGTTGGGTTTCCCTCCGCCAAGATTGACAGATGAAATGCAGAGAATTCTTCAACTCTCAAAGGCATACAGCATTGGTGATTGGTACTTCTACCAACACCATACAGTAATCATAATATATGGCTGTGAGATGAATCCCTATAGGCTGCCAAAATATGTACCTATGAGACTCTTTTCCCTAGAGTACTTCAGGCAGTTTGGAAATGCTGACTTTGTCCATTTCCAAAGTAAAAACAAGAAGGTGCAACTAAAGGTGAGGAATCAGCTGGGCCCCCTCTTGTACAATAAGTAGGAGGAAGGATGGAAGGAAGCTGATAGGATTCTATAAACTCTCAGACTTCAAATCAGTTTCAAGTGGGTTCCTTATGACCCTAATCACTTCATTTCCCTTAGGAGAATTAAATACAAATTGGGTGGCTATGTTCATGTGAAACTGCCTCACATTGAAAAGTATGCCAATGCCCTAAGCTGGAAAGAAGGCACCTTAGAAGAACCAATTAGCAAAGAAGAAATGCTAAGAAGAGAAACAAGTAATATTGAGAAAGAGGCTGACTTGGAACATTATGGGCGGGTCTCTTCCTCCTGTCAGAGGCAAATTGGAGCAACGGCCTCATCTTCCATAGCCCATCAGCAGGTAGCCGAAATCACCCAACAGGAAACAAATAAAGATAAGGGTAAGCAGGTGGAGCAGGAACAACCACCTCCTACAATAGAGCAACAAACAAATCAGCAACTAGAAAAAGAGGAACAGCAAGAAGAGGGGCAATCGATGCAGCAAGAACAAATGGCTGAATCCCCAGCACCTACTGAGCAACAGGTTCAAGAGAACATGCCTTCTAGGCAAGAGAAGATGGTGGAGACCTCAGTGCTCCAAACTCCACAAAAGGTGGAAAAAGGAAAGAAGAGGGACAGAGAGCAGTAGACTCCCCTTACCACATCCACAAACCAAGGGGAGAAAAGGCAGAAATTAAATCCCCTATCTGAGGAAGAAATGCCCATGGGGCAATCAATGATAATGGGCCCACCAAGCATGGAGGTATCTGCTAGTTCCTTTCAGCAGGAACAAGAGAGAAATCTTGGAGGAGAGGTCAGCTCCTCAAGTCATCAAAGAAAAGCAGAGGTAAGTATCAAGCAACAGTTTACTGATATCAAGAGAAGAAATGAGCCACTCAGGCTCCAAATCTACAATCAGTTGCTAAAGATGGCCTCCACAAATCAGCAGAGGCTCATGGCAGCCTATGACATTTCAGAAGGAAAAATGACCATGAGTCATTTCATGCCCACCATGGTGTAGCCACAGTCAGCTACAGACTACATAAGAACCAACCTGGAGGTTCTGGAAAAAGACATTCACCCCATGGACCAAATAGAACTTCATAAGCAAACGGGTGAAATGGTCTATGCAACATTGGAAGACAAAGCAATGTTGGCAAAAAGGCTGGAAAACAACCTAAATAATACAACTGCCCAACAGGAGTTGGAGAAAGCATCCTCCCTGGCCAAAGACAACATGATCAAGTCTTTGGAAGATATAATTATAGAGCTGGGGCATGACCCCAAGGATCCCAAAGCCATACAATCACTACTGAAGATAAGGGATGCAAACCTGACAGCCCTAAGAAAGAAAGTGAAGCTCCCAGCAACCATTCACCCCCAAACAGATGAGGTTGCTCAGCAGAAGCAAGAGCAAGATATAGCCACATTACTGGTAGCACTGCACAAGCAACTAGTGCAGACAGAAGGGAGGCTAGAAGACACAGAGGCTGCACTACAGGCAGCCCTACAACAGAAAGAGGGAGGCCAGACTTCTCAGACCCCTCCAGAGGTTATTAACCTTGAGGAGCCTCCAAAGATCACTCCTCCTCACACAGAAGCAGCAGCAGTAGCACCATCAACATCAGCAGCAGCGCCATCAGCATCAACAACAGCACCGTCTACAGAGCAGGCTCCGAGCCTGGACATGCAGAAATTGTTGAATGAGGTCCAGGCCCTAGAAGCCCAGATGATAGAACTGAATGGAGCCAAGGATGAGTTGGCCAAGCTGAAGGAGAAATATGATAAATCAAAGCAGAATGTGGCTGAGAAATGGAGAGAAATAAAAACTCTCAAGGAAAGGATAAAAGAGCTGGAGAAGGAGCTCACCCTTGACAAAGTGGTGGCTGAGATCAGAAGAGTTTTGTGGACCCACATTGGCCAATCAATAACAGACCAATGGAAATACATTGAAACCATTCATGAGAAAATGGAGCTCATAGGCAAAGCACAAAGGGAAGTGCGTAGAGAAAGGGCATCTCTAGGCAGTATGCCTGAGGTAGCCAGCAGAATGATCAATGTGCTCAATAACCAGACAGACCCTCAGCTGGCAGCAATTGGGATCTCCAGCAGGACGGAGACTATCTAGCTAATTAAGACGATCCTCACACTGAAAAGCCTGGTACAGACATTGGACAGAAGGAGCCAAGATATGCAAACAGAGGTAAATAGGTTCATGGACAAATTTGCTGCCTTACAGGGCAGAGGTCTCCCCAGCTTACTCAACAGTGCAGGAAAACTTCTATCACATGAAGTTTATGCAAAGAGGGTGAACACATTTGCCACTAATCAGATCAGCCAAGGATCAAGCAGCTCACAGGAAACAGGGCCAGCATCTGGGAAAAGTCTCTATGACAGAATAGAGAATCTGTTTTTTATTATGAATGAGATTAGCCATCTGTTTGAAATGCCTCCGAATTTCTACAAATACACAGAGGCAGATGAGACCATGGATGCAATTTTGAGGCATCAATTGCCTATGCAGGATTGGTGGGCCTCCATGATACAATTATTATTATAAACAAGAGGCTTCATCTAAATTTTGTCTTCAAAATATATAATTCATCACATTCAGAAAGTGTGATACACATACTATGACCGAAAGGTGGAATGAACCACCTCAGCATGAAGATTCAGCCACCAAAAGCAGCAATGACAGCTACAAGTAGCAAGGCCGAGAAAAGCTTCAGCATGACAGAGCATAAAGACACATCATTCACATCATTTAGCATTAAAGCAGAAATGCTCAACCGACTCACTCTCTTCCAAAGGTCAAGAAGACGCCTGACAGCATTAAAGATCATTTATCTTACACTCAGACTAGCAATAACTTTCTTATCTCATATTTTGTAAAGTTGGTGAGCATAGTTAATGTATCAAGTGACTCAGCAGTTAGATATTTTGTAAAAACTTTTTGTATATATTCCCCCTCGCACAAATTTTGAAGGGGTTGTGGTTGGTTTTGTTGTTCTCTTATGAAGAAATGAGAACTCGGTTGTAATTTGCAGAAGGATGTTATAAATAAAGCTTGGAGTTTACAGGAACTGAGTCTTACTGGTGCATGCTGTGATTGGAACCATTGAATTCTACAGGATTCTAGTGCTATGACTTGATATAATAAGTGTTTCCCTATCTCTATTAATGTTTTCTGTTATTTCTTTTAACTCATGACTCTCACATATTGTTCTGAATCTAGGAAAGAAAGAAAAATAATAGCTCAGGATTGGTCCATGGAGACACCCTGATCTCAATCTATCTTCACTATAAATGTTTTCATAACTTTCAACTGTTTAAATTGGAATTCTTAATTGCTCCAATAAGCTCTGAATACCTCACAGTCACTATTTGGTAATTCATTTATGCTACTAGGTAGAAATTGTCGTTCAAATTGATATCACACTGTCAGTAACTTCACATCCCATTGTTTTACTCACTAAATCAGAAATTTTATCAGCAATAGCTATCTAGCCTTGCAGCAGAACTCTCTCCATCACAGACAACAAAACTATCTTATTTTTCCGACTCCATATACCCAATGGATTAGCATCTTCTGAACTCGTCATGCCCTTCTTACAACAAAATTTCATCAACCAAAGTTCTCAAACAGGAAACTGAAACTTTAAACTAGCCTAAGATACTCACCAAGCATAGTTGTAATTTAAAGAGAGAGCCCTCTCTGATTATAGATAGGCTAGGATCTATAATCCAAAGGTTGGTTAGTGGTTACCCCGGCCGTATTCCCTTGGGAGTCATAGGGAACAACCTGGGTGTTAACATAAATGGCGACTCCACTGGGGACAACCTCAAGATTTTCTAATTACTGTATATTTCCTAAAGCTACAGGTGAAGCCTGAAAGTTAGCCAGGAAGCCTTGAAAGCTGTTTCTATTTTACATTAACAAGTTTACATAAAAGCTACTTCAGTCTATATTCATACTAGCTTTAGGACATACACAGCCATTCCAAAATCTTCTCTAGCCCTTGCAGACACAAGAAAATCCTAAAAATACTTAAAAACAATTCAGAAGCTGGCTCCTAAGAAGAATCAACATTATACAAGGTCCAATCCTGACCCTAACCCACCAACTGTTTTTGAAAATCCTAACACAATCCCTAAAAACATTAGGAAGCAACAAAAATGGGAAAACCATTCTGACTTGAGCCCCGAGACAGCCTACCTTAATCCCGTCCTCACTCCAATCAAGGTCCTATCCCGGTCTACCCCTAGTTCCCCTAGTTCACCATCTACATCTCAAAGCCCTCCTTTCACACCTTCATCCACTTCACATGTTCCCTTGACCAACACTGTAGCCTCTGCCATACCTATTACTCCCATTATCCTAGTAGTCCCTATTGTCCAGGTTAACCCGATAAAACCTACAAATATGGCCAATAGATATGCACCCCTGCAGTTACCTGCTAACGCTGCAGCCCTACCTCATGACTACCAATCCAAGATCTCATACCTTGACTCCACTAGCCCTTTCACAACCATTCAGCATGCCAGAAGAATGCAAGATCATTTTGAGAACTATGAAATTGATGATGATAGTGTAAGAATGAGGATTTTTGTTCAGAGCCTGACAGGGGATGTAAGAACTTGGTTTTGGTCACTCACTGCAAATACCATAACAACTCCTCATGAGCTTTACCATGCCTTTACTAATAGATGCGAAAAGAAGAAAGATCCCTTGCATATATTGGGTGAATATGATACAATCAAACGAGGCCCTTAGGAGACCGTTTTGGAGTATTGTGCAAGATTCAACAATGTATACAACGCAATACTGTAGAATTTGAGACCTCCCCCTGATTTAGCATTATACAAATTCCCTGATGGTTTTGACCCTGACATGGCATATCAGTTGAAGGAAAGAGCCCTTGAAACCCTTGAACATGCGTAAAAAGTTGTTGTCACAGTGGAGGCTAACCTTATTGCCAAGAGGAACAGGGCAAGATTGGAAAAAAGAGTCACCTTCAAATAGGAACCCTCAGCCTTTGATCAGAAACTGGATGCAATACTCACTGGCATGAAAAGGTTAGGTGACAGAGTGGAATCTGTGGAGAGAAAGTCACCATGGGAAGCACCACAAAGTAACCCTGTCAGGAACCCAAGTTTTAGGAGAAATCAAAACCCAAACATTAGCAAGGCCAGTTCTGATCCAGAGATAAGACCTCCCTTCCAAGAAAACTATACTGAAGCATCCACTTCAAGTGAGCAGGTAGATGACACCCACATTAACCTAATGGGCCTAAATGATGAGCAACAAGTTTTCCTGAGTCATGAAGATCACAAGGAGGATGACATTAAACAGTTCCAAACTAGGTCAGGTGAGTCATTTGACTTTAAACAAGGTTATGACACAACCGTTTATGAAGTTCACAAGAAATACAAGCTAAGAAGCAGAACTATAAACGTAACACAGCCTGAAAAAGCAAAAGATAGTCTGTAGCCTAAAAAAGCCATAGTTACAGAACCACATGACAAAACTGATTCAGTTACAAATGAAATAACCGTTGAAGAAATAACTGAACTATTCCCCTCAAAACAAAAGCCAATGGTTGCACCACTTTTGCAGCCTAATCCAAATAGTGCTCCTCAAGAGATGAGTAAAAAGGATAAGTCTCATGATCAAGACAAAAATCAAGAGGAAAACTCAATAAACAAGGAAAAGATTGTCACCCACAATACCAAGATCCAAACTGAAAGACCATTTGACCTAGAAGCTGAAATTGGCAAATTGAAAATAGCTATTCCTCTTTTAGAATTAGCCAAGCATGACATCTACAAACAACAAATCAAGAAATCTCTTCAACTAACTCCTAATAAAGATAATTTCAATGTGTTAGACGATACCCCAGAATTACTTTTCGGCCCAGAGGTTGATGGAAAGACAGCAATTACAGGGATTTTACCTTTCTATGTCAGCTTGCATGTTCATGATAAGATACTACATAATGCAATGTTTGATTCAGGCGCCTCTCACAACCTTATGCCTAAATCAGTGATGGAGAGGCTCAACCTG
>APFE030200568.1:0-21232 GCA_000404065.3 Pinus taeda | reverse complement strand
TTTTTTTAAACTTATCAAAAATTTTTAGAATTTAAATTTCTTTTTACCATAAATTTTATGTATCTAGTAATATGAACAAAGTTTACCATTAAGTTTATTCTATACTAATTGAATACATAATCTAAATAAAAATATATTTGAATAAAAGCTTCTTTTGGATAATTATGGTGTTTAAAGTTTTGAAATGTATAGCCGGTTTACTCATCAACACAAAAGTCTCGAGGTAACAGTCGAAAATGATTCATAATTTTGGAATATACATTTTCATAGTTGTTTAATATATTGAAAAATTGTGTTTTGATAAACACGGGGTCTAAAAAACTATTCTTCGATACAAAAAATATTTATGAAAACTTGCATTCAAAATACAAACATTATTTTGAACAATTATTTTTTATTGTTATTTTTAATTTCCATTATAAATTTTCTCCACTGTCTACTCAAAACTTTGAACATTTCAAAAGTTTAAACACAATAATTACCCAAAAAAATATCATTCAATATATTAATCTAAATATAAAATCCACATTCTAAAATATCTTTTTAAATGCCACCTACAATTTACTTTATTTCATCTCCATTAAATACACATTTGGAAAAAGATATATCAATTTCTATACATTTAAAAAAATAAAAAAAAATTTAGATATCAATTTCTATGTACTTCTATAAATCTATTTCTTCAACCATTAATTCATTTCATATTTCACAAATGAAATTCCATACATGTTTGTAACATAAATCTTTATTAAGTATGTCAATTTAAATTTAGGATGCCAATCCATTATTTATTTATTTATTTTATTTGTAAGAAAAATTATCATAATTGAATTATCAAAGCAATGATGAATACAACTATTATTGACTACTATTAACAAATGAAAGTATACAAGTTAACTCACCACTATAAAAAAAACCATCCCTAAAATTACGAAGTACTAATTAAACTCCTGCTATATCCCTTACATCTTAATATCTTTTTGCTAAATTAAACTTTATTTTTCTTTCCTCCATTTTATCTTCTTAACCCGATTATTTTGGTCCCTCATATTCGACCTCTGACTATCAGCAATGATGAATTAATTTGCATGACAGCGAGCATGCCATACGCAAAAGGAAGATGAGATACATCTCTGGACGTTAATACAGAAGAAGCCTTTTCATTGTGGCTGCAGCCTTCTCCATTTCACACATAGCATGAGATAAATGCTGCCAGTTTGTGTGGCATTACAGTGACTAATCTATCAGCTCCTTCAACTTCTGATGTGCTGGTCAATTTTTCAATAGAGAATATATTTCAATGGTTAATCAATCACAACCAACTTTTCAATCACCAATTTTTTAATCATATATATATATATTAACCATAGTGAATTCTTATTTCTTTAAGTAGTAACGTTTTTTAAATGTTGTGCTAGTCAATGTCTCAACAGAGAATATAACATAATGGTTTGTAAATCACAAATTAGGTTAAGAAGCTTTAGAAGAAGAAACAATTATTAAAAGGGCCAATCTATTTAAATTTTCTAAGAACCAATTTCACATAGAAGCCTCACTACAAGCTAACTTTCACGGACATAAACCATAATTATACTTATTAATCCCTGCTTGGGACTATAAGCGATCGATAGATCGTTGACCAGCTATTAATTTTCTTTGACCAAGTAAAATTTCTGGTACATGTCAGGTTTAAGCCAATGTTTGAAATAAATTTTCCTGCTCAATATATTTTTATCCAAAGTTTATGTTTCTACCTCTGCTTTTCTGAAAACTTAGGGTAAAGAGTTTAGAGTCGCCTCTATAAACGCTTGTATACTTCTTTGAAAACTTAGGGTAAAGAGTTTCCTCGTTTTATCTTAAAGTTTTCCCAAACAAATGTCGGAGCAAGTTATCTTATGCAAATTTAAGAATGTTAAGACAAATAAATTATTTTTATGCAAATTTTTTGTAGGCCACCAGTAGCTTTTTTCTCGCCACTTGTCACCTAGTCTATCTCATGTCCTCTTTTCATCCTACCTCCTCTTCATTCCTTCGCCTCTATTTTGTAGATTGAAAATACGGTCGTATGTTAGTGTTGGTTCTTCAACCAGATCCGGAATATGTTCGTGTTGGTTCTTCAACGAGATCTCGCATATGTTCCAGCCAGATCTCGCATATGTTCCAGCGTGCTACGACGCAAGCTTGAAGATAACCAGATCTGGCATATGTTCCAGTGTGCTACGAGGCAAGCTTGAAGATACTTGATATCGAGAACATTGATCTTTATTATCAGCACTGTATTGACACTAGAGTCCCCATTGAAGCCACATTTTGTATAGATATAGTCTTATTTTATTTCAGTGTATTTTCATTTTAGTACATTTTCATGTGTTGTTTTATCAGTGTTTTGTATACAAGACATCATTGAAAAATTCATATTCGTGCAAGAACACCTTGCTTCTCAGACCCTTACTATTCTAGAATAACATAGTTTCTCGTTCAAAATTGCTTTCCTAGGAAAATGAGCGGGACCTTGGGGGCATTAACTTAAAAGAATTAGAGGAGCTTCAAGAGCATCTGGAGATAGCATTAAAACGGGTTAAATCGAGGCAGGTAACGAAATTGAAATTGAAAGCTAAAGCGAGCTAGTTATGCTTATACTTTTTAACTATATATTGGGCCTCATAAACCCTACTCACTGTGGGCCATTTTCTGGTTTTGAGTGCAGTCTGAACTATATACCAAAGATATGACCGACATCCAATCCAAGGTAGGCGCTCTACTCTTGCACCTGCTCTCTTGGTATTATTGATTGTTTTCAAGTTGTTTTTCGCACTTACTCTGTGGGTATTTTATTGATTTGTTTTTCAAGTTGTTTAGAATATATACGTAAATGTAATTTAGATTTTACGTGTTTATCGTTTCGTAGTTCAAAGTATTTTAAATTTTCCAATATATTTAGAGTATATGTAATTTAAATTTATAAAATTATATTATTATTATTATTTATTTAAATATTTAAATATTTTTATTTTTATAGTAATTAAAACAAATAATGATAGGTGTATTATTAAGTTAATTTTTGTCTTAAAATTTTAATATTGAATTTTTATGAGTATAAATCTAATATTTACATTATATCTGCAGTGGAATTCAAAGTCTTTTGGAGTACAAGATGTTTATTTTTGTTAACTTCAAACAAGTTCATCATTTTTATGCTCACTCCTATGTGAGTACCTAATTAATGTATTTTTTTCTTTGTTGTACTTTTTAAATTTCCAATTTATATGCTTAACAATTTATGTTGCCATGCTTTGTTTGAGTATAACTCGAGTAATATTAGTAAAATTTCCGTGAGGAATCTACAAAGATTAATTATCTAGCGAAATAATTCAAAAACAATTAATAAAAAAAAGCCTGCAATATCAGAATTTTACTTGTAGAACAAATAACATTTTTTACATTAAAAAAAATAATTGGTGGGGAATTTAGACTTGTACAATTAAAGTTTTTTGTGGCGAGGATTTTAACGAACTGTAGCAAACAATCTAATGGTGGGAACTTTCAGAAAGTATTTGCTATTGAAGCATTCGTAATGCTCACCGCTCATAACATTTGATACAGAAACACCTGTTGATCATCCCCGTTAGTAGCTGAGAGATATGCTAAAGACAGAATGGCATAAGACAAACTCTGGGTTATCATAATACCGATCCTCCAACTCCTCAATCAATAAATCAATCTCAAAATCAATTAGTTAAGGCTTCTGTCAAAAGGTTACAGGCTTATGGTTACCTCTGTTGCTCATGTTTAGGCTTCTGATGTCTTTGTTCTTATGGATCGATGGGGCCTTGTCCTCTTCTCACTTGTTGATTAATCCTGTCATGACCATACAAATGCAACGTGGGTTGCATGCTATAGACTAGACGTAGAAGGAGCACGTGGTGCATGCATGCAGAGCTTAAGTAGTTATACAAATGCAACGTGGGTTACATGCTATAGACTAGATGTAGAAGGGGCACATGGTGCATGCATGCAGAGCTTCTTTAAAGTAATAATTTTCTCAAATTTATAATTTAAACCGTTAATTAACTCTATTTACACTTATTCCCTTGAAGTAATTTTCTGAAATTTATAATTTAAACCGTTAATTCACTTTATTTACACTTATTTATGGATGATAAAATGTTTTCTTCACACTTAGTGATTATAAATATTATAATCTCATTATTGATTCTAGCCATTAAAATAAACAAAACAAAACCAAATACACATTCTTATGAGTATTCTATATATGTTCGAGCGTCTTACAAATTTCAAGAAAATTTGTTTCAATCAAGCACATCCGTACCATCTTCTTATAGCAAGACATGTAATAAATCTGTATTATTAAATGTCAGTAATCGAACTTACAGAGTTGAGTAATCGAACTTACAGAGTTGTGGTATCTCAAATTCTTTTATCCTGATCATGATCCATGCATAAATAATACATTGATACAAAATAAACTCCAATTCTTTTAACCAGATGGGGATTCTTGTATAAATTAAAAGAAAATATGAGATCCCTGTATGAATAAAGCATTGATACCAAAAAAAATAGAAGCACTCTTTGAAACTGTTGTAGAATGTAGATTAAATGATTATGCGCAAAACATCATAGGTTAGTGCTTTTTTACCCTGTTTCAAAATTGCATCAAATGTGTATAATTTATTTAATTACTGCTATTCACAGTGATATTCTATTTAATTTATTTCCTCTTATTCACAGTATATTCCGTGCATTCAAAAATCATAGGATAATGGTACTGTGTCTTCAGATTTTTATGTACAAGTGCATCGAGTATCAAAGATACAAAAATGCTTTATGCTTCAATTAATTCTAATGATTTTAATTTTATAAAAACTTAATTATTATGTCAATATTGTCCAAACAAAACACAGAACTAGTCCAAACGTCCAAATACTCATTTTATAATTGTTATTACAATTATTTACTATTTGAGGACAAAACTGGTCCAAACGTCCAAAAACTCATTTTATAATTGTTACTATAATTATTTACTATTTACGGACAACAGTATTTAAAGTCAATACAGGACTGTCATGGTAACCGAAGGTTTGCTGTTCGATTCTTAGGTCTGCGATTATGATTTTCCCTTGCATATGGTTGTTGTTTCAGAGGTCTCCATTATCGAACCAGGTAAAGATTCCCTTTTGTTCTATCTTTCAATAATGATGGCCACTTTCTTATTCCAGTTTATTTGCTTTGCAACTTAAGTTTCTGTTGGTTCCTTGTAGACTTCTGTTGTAGACTTCTGAGGCTCAAAGACTGGAGGGTTACCTAGCTTAGTTCTTCCTATCAGTAGTGTAATCTTTGATGCCTTTATTGACTGGGTATGCGCAGGAGGAACAAGTTTTATGGAAGTTGTGATGTTCTCTATGAGATACATTTTGGACAATTCTGTGTTAATTTTCGTTAAATTAGAATATATATTCAAATGTATATTTTAATGGAAGTCCGTTCTGGCTAAGCACCGTTGATTTTTATCGTCTGAAAACTGTGGACCTACTTTTCCTTTTTGGTAAGGAGCTACGACATATTGAGTTTACTCGTCATTTTAAGGGGAACTTCAAAACCCTAGCAAATTTTGTCGTTTTCATTAAATATAAAGATGTATTTTCGAGGTCAATCTATCTTTCTTTAAATCGTGCATTACTGGTATTGAATTCCTCTTTTGCATTGGTTGGTTAATGAAAAATGAGCCCTATATATGGAGTCACTCTGTATTATTTATGCCAGTACCCTTGTTTGATTAGATTGCATTAGAAACAATTTTAACTGGTCATTGAATTCCATAACCCTCATTCGTATGGACTCAACTAGATCATCTTCTTAGCTAGCTGTTTATTGTTTTATGCAAGTACCCTTGTTTGATTAGATTGCATTAGAAACAATTTTAACTGGTCATTGAATTCCATAACCCTCATTCGTATGGACTCAACTAGATCATCTTCTTAGCTAGCTGTTTATTTTTTGTTTAAATTGGTGTTTTCGTTCTTGCTTATTTCATGTTAAATTTACAACTTCTAGGCTTGGATCTCTAGTGGGTTATGTCTAGAGGATTCCCACTCGTTCCCCTTTGCTAATTTAGGAATTTTTTCACTATTTTCTGCGAACTGTTAGTCAAGTTTATGTTTTCTTTTATAATTATCATTTCAGAATCTAGGTGTATAGTTAATATAGCTACTTCTTGATCATGGAATACTACTGTAACTTTTCCGATAGAATTGGTATCCTTTTTCTTTCACTTTCCTGAGGTTTTTAGGATTTAGCATTTGCAATTTTGTTTTTCTTCTTTTGTTTAGGAATTAACTCATTAATAGCTAAGGTTTTTAGCTAGCTTAACTAGTAGCATCATGCACATATATATAAACTTGGTAACTATGGTTTTTAGTTATTTAATGAGAATGTCATCTTTTTAAACTAGATTTTGGTTTTGGTTTAAATAAGTAATGTAATGTAAATATTTTTGGTTTGAATAAGTAATGTAATGTAATGTAAATAAGTGGGTCAACATTTGAGAAAACTATGTTTAAACCAACAGACAATATATCATCTGATTTGCTGGGTCTTGCCGATATGTAAATCACAACCTATGGAAAGGGGAACATCATGAAGGCCACATGTTGCTTGCTGTTTGTTGTGTTGCTTGTTGTTTGTTGTGGCAGACCTCAGCAGGGACTACCACCACGTCAGTGGCTCCCTTGTTTTAATAAAGAATTAAAATAAGACCCAACAATATCCACCCATAAGATAACTCAAAAGTAAAATAATCCATAATCCATATAAATAATTTATATTTTATTTTAATCAAATTGTTCCTAACTCAGGTCACATTAATTATGCAATATGCTCATGTAATATGCATTTTTAGGAAACATAGTCTTGAATAAGGATAATACAAAAAATCATACATCAACCACATTTCTATTTAATTTCCACTTTCCATTAATGCATGCTTAACTTTATAATTTTTTCCTTGGTTATCGAATTTGCCTTATTCTTTCTCGAGCAAGTTTTTCTGCATGTCTTTTAATCCAATTAACCTTTATTCAATTTTTAACAATCAACCACATCTAAAATTATGTTAGTTTGAGTAGAAATTCTATTATTTTATTTATCACTAAAAGTGAAAATAATTTTTTTTTATCCCAATTTTTTTCATAGTGTATTGTAATATCAACAACTAATTAAGTGAATAGAATGAGAGTGTTAATATTTTATAATGTTTTCGATTAAAACTAATAACATGTATATTTCTTTTATTTTTTTATTATAATTGGAATTGTTTTTCTTTAGTGAATATTTTGTCCTTATTTTAAAAGGACACATGTCAAATCGAGGATGAACACAAAATGAATTACATCTCTTTCATATTGGCTTGTAGAATATTGATCCGTAAATTTGTGTGGATATTGCGTTGGATAGTTTGTCAGAATAGATCTCATAAAATTATATTTAAAATAAAAAATTTACATTATTACAACTTTATTTATTTTTAGATTTCGAAATCTATAGAATATTGTTAATAATGCATGTATGCGAACTAAAAATTATGCAAATAAACAACATTAAAATAAAATCTCTCACACACACATTTGACACAAGATATCATCTTGGAAACCCTATTTGGGGGAAACCTAGCTGGAAGGTGGGCCACCCTACTCTCTTTATCTAAATAGAGAATGTCTGCAAGTACAAAGAAGTATGGATTGTGGTCTGTAGGCTACTATAGTGCACAATTCTTCTGTCTGTGCTCTATGTCCTATTGATTTTGGTTATTTTTCTTAGCTATGGAACAAATGCACTCAAAAGAATGGAACATCTTTTCCTCCTAGTGGCTCAATTATAACATGGCCCGATAGCCTACTAGTGGTTAGATTTGACTACCTCAACTCTTAAATAGAGTTACAATATAAACTCTTATAGAGTCTTCTTCATCATAATCATGTGGCTAACCCCTTTTACATAAATAATGGGGGATGATGTGACATCCTCTCGAATTATTCTTGCACAATTGGAAAGGTCTTTGTGTGTAGAATAGGAATTGTGGCACACTAAATAATAAAATTTTACCCCCAAAAAATGTTGTTAGATGCCTCAAAATTCTCCTAGAAGGTTTCAAACCCAATATGCCAAATTGGGTCCTGACGGTAAAAATGGTCTTGAGAGTTGATTCCTCCATTTTTTCCACTCTGAAAGCATCGAGATGGATGATAAACGATATAATGATCCAATCTAGATCATTAATATTTTATAAAACTAACAAAACATGTATATTCATGTGTGTGAGAGGGAGGTGTATGGAAGAAGTGTGCAAAGGCGAAATGTATGTAGAAATACATAACATTGCGGAAGAAATTTGTTGTTCCTTGCTTCATACACTCATTCTTTTGCACAAAAATTCTTCCTAACATGTATTAAAAGGACACTTCATTTAATATTGGATAATAAATATTTAATTTACAAATGCAAGATCACAATTACACTTAGAATTCAGGAACCATAAATACCAACATTCATTAATTCTACTGTTTTAAAATATTTAAATGAATAGGAGGATTCATGCAAAAGAAACATCAAAATAAATATGTTAATATTAAACAAAAGTCTAATCAAATTAAAACATTAGCTAACAACAAAAGAAGCTATTAGAGTAAATTATATTTAAGCCCTCGAATGATGTCCTGATTATGCATCAATTTTCTGAATAAATGTTGAAAATATTTATATTTTAATATATACTTATCCGCAGAATGATTTTTATTTTAATATATACTAGTCTACGACATGGGAATTTGATTGAGGTTAGAAGAAGGATCCCACACTCGATATTAGCCACTGATTATGGTGGAATGATCAAAGCCATCAAACATAGTTTTGAAAACTACACATCAGATCATTCACAAAATAATTTTTCCACGCTTTCTTTGCATCTTGATACCAAATTGAAAAAAACCCATGCCAACACAGTAGAGGGGGTAGTTAATTGCCCACCCTTATTTCACACCTAATATACACGAAAACCAAACTTTATGTCCCAAAATTTAATAAGCCAAAATCATTAATTAATTGATTTATATGTAGGATTGTGTGGGAGAGAGGTGTGTGGAAGAAGTCTGTGAAGGGAAAATGCATGTAGAGATGTTGAACATTACGGATGAAAGTTTTTATTCCTTACTCTAGACACTCGTTCTCCCACACAATACTCATTCCTCATAGACATTCAAATGGCACTTCATTTAATATTGAATAATAAGTATTTAGTTGACAAATGTGAAATCACAAATGCTCTTAGTATTTAGGAAGCTCAAATAAAAGGATCCCACATCGACATAGTAGCGGGGACAATTAATCGCTCAAACTTTAATAAGCCAAAACTACAATAAATTGATTAATATGTAGCATTGTGCAGTAGAGAGGTTTGTGGGAATGTATGCAGAGGTATAGAACATTGTAGAAGAAATTTTATGTTCCTAGCTCCACACCATTGCAGAAGAAAGTTTATGTTCCTAACTCCACACAACTATTCTCTCTTACAACACTTCTTCCTCACATGCATTAAAAATACGTTTCATTTAATATTGAATAATAGGTATTTAATTCACAATTTTGGGATTATAAATGCAATTAGTATTCAAAACTGTGAATACCAAGATTCATTGCTTCTACTTTGATAAATTTTTTAAAGTTATAGGACGACTGGTACGAAAGAAACATAAAAATAAACATTTAAAAACTGAACAAAAATCTAGTCAAAGTAAAACATTAGCTAGTAATGAAACATTAGCTATGTGGAACAACAAGTGTATGGAGTCTGTGATATGTTAATCGATTCAAAGAATAAAGACCGCAAAGAAATACATTTTAATATATGTTAGTCCATAGTGCAGGAAGTTGATTGAGGTTAGAAGGACCATGCACTCGGTATCAACTGTTGATTATGGTGGAATGATCAAAACCATCAAACATAGTTTTGAAAATTGTGCATCAAATCATCCGCAAAGCAATTTTTCCATAACTCCTTTGTATCCCAATATCAAATAAAATGAGCCCATGTCATCATAGTAGTGAGGGCACTTAATCACCCACCCTTATTTTGCACCTGATATACACATAAATTAAACTTTTCAAGCCCTAAAGTTTAATAAGTCAAAACCACTAATTAATCGATTAATATGTAGTGTTGTGTAGGAGAGAGGTATGTGAAAGAAGTGTCGACAGGGTAAATGTATGCGGAGGAGATGCGGTGCATTGCAAATGACATTTTTTGTTCCTTGCTTTTCACAAATGTTCTCTCACACAACACTTTTTTCTCACACACATTAAAGGAAACTTCATTTAATATTGATTTAAATAAGCTTATGCTTAAAGTTAAAATAATTTCGTGTTTGTGGTAGAAATTTCTCTCTACACCCTCGTTCTCCTATACATAACCTCTTTTCTGCACATCCTTTCACTCCATATACATTCATGGTTCCATACACTTGTTTTCCCACACAACTAAATTTGTAAAAATTTAAAATGAAAAATAAAATGAAATGCAATAAGAGGTAAACACATTAGGAGTATATGTGTTAGTGTCAAAATACTCATCGACAGAATGCCCTCTCCCCCCCTTACCTAAAGGACTTGCTCAGAAAATTGTGTCAGTGTCAATCTCAGAGTACTCACCAAGAAAATGACCATTTAAAAAATTAGTCTTATTTTCATTTTAAGATAATTTGTTAGGCAATGACAAATATGGAAATTCAATTTCCCTCCACTAGGGGAATCATGTCACATCTATTCAATTTCTGTCCACTAGGGAAATTATGTCACATCAAAGCTCTAGCTTAGCCAATCGAAAATTATAAATAGGATTTTCAATAGAAAATTAGAAATAAGATTTTCAAAAAACTAAGAAATTATTTTTGATTTTACAAAAAATTGTAAATATTCAACATTTTATGAAAACTTTGATTATAGTTACCAAAAAGTCACAAAAACTAAGCAAACTAATAAATCAATTTGCCTAATTATTGAAAATATCTCATTATATACAATTAGAAAATATAAACATGTAAATAGCTAAACACAAACTCAAAACTATATAAAAAAACATAAAACCCTATCCATGAGAACACTTCATGAGAACACTTTTTACATTGAAATGAAAAAACTTCCCTACAATATATAATCATTTAAATTGTTTCCCTACATCTAAAAAAAATTAAAACTAATACAAATAAAAAATTTGCTATTTAAAATTGGAATTAAGAGAGGTGTAAATACTAATATTTTGAAGATTTAAAAAAAAAAATTGCATATCTTTAATTATTTAATTTCTAAGGAATTTGAGTTTTAGAATTAAGATATAGGAAAATATTTTATAAAAATATTTTTGAGTTTTTAAATTTCATTTTTTTTTTCTAAGTAAAATTAGTCTATTAATATGTACAGAAAATAGAGCCTCGATCAAGTTTATCGTAGTATGATCAAAATCTGGACTGCCCCAACATAGGGGAAACCAGTCCAACAAGATCATAACCTTCAAAAATGATAGCAGTTTTGAGACCAGACCCCACAAAAAGACAGTAAGACAAAACTTTGACATTTGGTCCAGAAAGGAAACCAGCATCCGCACTAAAATTATCAAAAACCAAAAAGAACTAGATAGAAGACATCAAGGTAGCCATAGCCGGCCAAGTTCTAACCTCAGTTAGCCTCTGCCGAAACTCAATCTGCCACCTTCTACTACATGGAGGCCACGTCATCTTAGTTGTAGTCTTCTAGGATGGGTTCCTTGATGATTGGGCAAGCCCAATCATCCGCCACGTCTATGGAGGCGTTGCCGTGTAGCACTCCACCACCACTGTGAGGCTCTCCCCCATCACCAGAAGCATCCTGCATAGCTAAACCATCATGACATGAACCACCAGAGGGGCGCGTGGCAGCAGAGCAGCCCCCTTCACCATGGAGAATTCCACTCAAGTTCGGATGAGGGGAGGTGAAGCGACTATCAACTGTAACATTTTTACCAGATTCCTTACAATTGTTGCATCTGAGAGCACCTTCCTGCGGCGAGTTGGAGATATCAACCTGAGAGGCTGAGTGAGCGATTTCTTTAGAGAAGGAGATGGAGATAGAAGTGGTAATGATGGGTCTGTTCAGGGAGCTACAGAACCTGAAATGAGTAGAGTGAGGAACAAGATGAAGGGGTGGAGGGGAATTGTCAGAATGGATAGCAAATTCATCAAGAACAACACCGGAAGAGTGAGCTCGACCTCTTCCACGCCTAGTAATAGGATGTCTATCTTCTCCAAAAGATTGAGGATGATGCAATTCAGGGGAAGGAGAGGAGGTGGAGCGCTCCACCGGAGGACGAGAGCTTCCTCCCTTGGTACCTCCCCTACAACTACGCATACGGTGCCTAAGAATATTAAAATCACTGGCTGCGCACTCAAAAGGAGCAGAGACCAGAGGGACGAAGGCAGAGGGAGCAGTAGCAGTGGGGATAAGAGGCGAAGCAGGGCTGATTTGGGCAGAGATTAAAAAGCAGAGAGCCGAATGCGAATGATGAAAGCCATTATCAAAATCCGCACAGCAAACAATCTAGCAGCGAAGGCCAATGGTAGTGCAAAGGCAGGGCTCAAAGGCCTGAGGCGGACAGATGCTGCAGAGTAGGGGAGAGAGTGAAGAATTGAAGTGAGGTATCTCCATAACCCAACACTAACTAGCTTTTTGCTGAACAAAACCTGTATTGAATGCTGCCTATAGATAGTAATGAAGGCATTTCAGGGTGATATGGGGAGGGGCGCCATCAGACAAGTAACCCATCCCCTCACCGCCATTCTTCAAAAAAAACCATTAATGCGTAATTGTGTCACCCGCATACGGGTAGTTTTTTAATTTCTTTTGATATATTTATTTAAAATCATTTTCGTTTAAAAAAATAATTTGTTTTTAAAAATATTATTAATATGGGTAAAATTGTTTTATTTTTTATAAAAAATAATTCTATTTATTTATTTGAATATATTTAATATATTAAGAATATACTTTAAAAAAATAAATAATTAAAATTTAAAAATTAACCTATAATATTTATAAATCAATCTATCTCATCATTAAAAATCTCTTTCTATATATTAACAAGGGAGCCACTACGGTGGCTATAGTCCCTGCCGGGGTTTGCCACAACATTTTGTGCAACTTGTCTTGTAGCATGTAGAAATACAAAGACAATTAGAAGATGCACAATGTCTTGTAGCATGCAAAAATACAAAGACAATCAGAAGAGTTGTTCCGAGATGGCTACATCCATCCCTCTTCATCTCCCTGTGGCTCTCCGGTGATTTTGCAACCTTGAAAGGATCGTTCATGGAGCCTGTATTGAGGATTGGGCATGAAATTGAGCCAATACAATTCTCTTACAGATCCAATGGATCATTGAATGAAGGGTTCCAAGTGAGGTTGCTATATGAACGTTTTGGCCGACGAAGCTCTGCCACTTCTTGAAAATACATTTCATTTTGGTCACCTTGCTTGATGTCTGCACCATTGTTCTGAAAGGGTACTAAAGTTATCGTTCTTGCTTATCCAAAGGCCTGTGCAGATCCCTTGTCCCTTCTTTTTATAATATGGAATATCAGATACCTTGTCCCTTCTTTTTATAATATGGAATATCACATATGCAAGAACAACAAGATATGGGCGATCTATTTTACTAGCATTCGCAAGTCTACTTCGATAAGCAATAAACCTCCAAGATTGATATTATAAATGGCCCCTTTTGTAACGCAGTTGATAGACACTAACTATAGATTATACTGTAATCACTGAAACAAAAATGCTATCCCGTTAATATTGCAAGAAGTCCTAACTTCATAAGCATAAATTAATATTTATACACACCTTTCTCTTTTTAAATCTAATACTTAACCAAAAATTTTAAAAACAAACTCAAAAACAGTCTTCTTATAACATAGGTGAAAGATTGACTTTCAAAATAATTTTAAATAACTAAATTTAAGACCATACAAAGCAGGATTAACACTGGACGTTGTTTATCCCACACTGTTATTATTCTCAACACCGATGACTATTGATGCACGGAGCCCCCTCCAAAGTGACAATACAACCTCCTCGTCATAGAAGTAAGTTTGTTCGAGCTTATGTTGATGATTTAATGATACTTCAAACTTATTCGGATTCGTTAGACCTTATGTTTAGTTTGTTCATGAGTGATAGTTTTTAAGATTCACTGAAGTATGGTGAAATGGTCAATATTAATAGTTTATATTTATTAATAACGTTATGTTTTTAAATAAACTTAAAAATGGTTTGGATAATTAAATATTTTTAGAAATGGTCAATATTAATAGTTTATATTTATTAATAACGTTGTGTTTTTAAATAAACTTAAAAATGGTTTGGATAATTAAATATTTTTATGTTTTGGTCAAATAATAGCAGCGCTGTAACGAATCCAATTCCATAATCTTATCTATGCTAAAGAAATTAAATGCATCACTCCTTCTTTAGGAGCAGTATATTCCAGTCAATCCAAACATTCAATTCAATAAAATCCAAATTCAAATCGCTACTAAAAGCTTTAATATATTTACATATTTATTTAAATAAAATATTAAATCTTAATAAATTCAAGTCTGTGTGAAAATCTTTTTCCAAAGAATTGGATATGCAATCAACAAACACCAGTCTGCATTCAAAATAAATGGCGCTCAATATGAAAACTTATTTCACTGGTCTTCTTCTAATCTTCTTGTTACGAAAAACATAGGGAAACGTGTTTCCTATAATTGTATTATAGAACATTCATTTCATATATTTTAATTTCAGAATGTTTCAGGGAGCCCTGTGCAGTCTAAACTATAAATAATTTTGACCAGCAACATCTTCAATTTTGTAATATAGTCAATATAATAATTAGTCAATAAAAGGTATCATGAAGATATATCAATATAGAATTTGCATATCTGTAAAAATTGCACCACTAAAAGCTGCACCGTTTTGCACACATCAAACAGGAGTTTAGAAGGTAACTGAATTTCAAAATGCCAGATGAACACCACCAGAGTATAACTTTAATTTGGAAGTCCCAAAAAACCAAGTATCCCATTCATTGAGAAAACGACAGATAGGAAATGTATGTGAAAATGTTGAAAAGCATAACCATTAGATTCTTTCTCATATAGCTTTTCTTTTTGAATGAAAACAGTTTATTCTTTTGTAGAAAAATATGAGCTCTGAAATGATCCATGATAATGGCAGAGCCTTGGGCCTTGGCTTTCATGGCAAATTCCAACATTCACTCAAAACTAACTATGATCAGCAATAACCACTTGGTGAATGCTAGTAGTCAACCAGTAAACCAACACACTAGAATTTGAAACAGAACAGGTCAAACTGATAATTAAGTATGTTACCACTGGAGTTAATTAAGCACTTGAATTTGGGTACTCGTGCCTACTGCGGAGATATTGCCATTAAAGGAAATCATAACACAAGCAGCAGTAAAACAAAGTCTAAGTGATCTGAATGATGACGTTATCAAAGATACAAGTGAATCACTGGGATAATTTATGGTGATCAAGGGAATGACAGATCTCAGAGATAGCATGATGATGTCGTTGGAGAGGGCCATATCATTGCAAAGGAAGGGATAAAAGGGTCTTGACACAGTCTACTCAGTTGGATGGGCTGTTTATTTCAGATGCAGTTAGATTCGTCAAATTCAGCTTATCAGGTTCATAAGGGTAGCAAAAGGGAGGTGGAACCTGCTGTGAAGAAGATGCAGCAAGGAAAAAGGATCATGAGGAGGAATGGGGATGGGAAGCTTAACAATCCTCCACAAGGGAAATTTCTGGCTGTAGGCAAAGGAAAAGGCAAAGGGAATACTAAGGGGGTAAGTTGATGCAAAGCAAGGGTGAAATGTGCCTCCCTGAATACACATCATGAGACTGTGTTTAAGCTTTGCATTCTGAAGCTGCAAGAAGACTAGAGGAGTGTAAGCACAAGGGAGAAGTTAAACATACTGTGGGCTGAGAAGAGGGCCAAGAAGGCCCTTTCTGGTTCTTCTCCATTGACACTGGAGATACAACAGTTAGGAGTGTTTATAAGGCAACAATAGAGATGAGATGGACTGTCAAGCATATGCTGGCAGGGGTGCCGATGGACTGTCACAGTTGCAAAAATGATCTGATGGAGGAAATGAATGCCCGCTTCCAAATAAAATTTCAATGCTCATGAACAACTTGGGAGGGCTGGCTGAAGGCATGGAAAATGGAAGTTTTAAGCTTAAAGGTAGCTTGTGGTTAATGTTGAACGGCGCGAGTTGGTTTCCTATCGCGCCATGCACTTCCGTCAAAGCAACGAGAATAACCTCAAAAATTACTACTTGATATGACTTAACAGAGTCAAATTCATCACCATATATTTGAAATATTACATTAAATGTTATCCTTATGCCGAAGGAAGCCCTACCGATATTTACATAGTGCATTAGGTATTTTGCTATTGCGGAAGACAACACTATTTTTGATATAATTCAAATACGATGAACATACAATTTTCGATCTGTACATACTGCATTGAATATCATCTTATTACCAAAGACAACACTATTTTCAATGCATTCCAAATATGATGATGAAACCGAACATACTTGAACTACATCACGAGCTCAATGGAGACGAGTTCTACACCATCTATTGAAGATATTAAAAATCAATATGCCATGGCCTACAACGGCGTGGGTTTAAACCCGTCCTATCAACCAATGAAAATATCTTCTGTGACTTTTCCTTTCATCATTCAGTTCCAAAGCACTCGAGCTGGTCGGGCAAGACGAGAGGCTCATTCGATGGTCACAACTACTATTCAACACATACATGGAATCTGCTGGAAAGCAAAGACCCAGTTGAACAATTTAAACATTTTAACGAGGTTGGAAGTAGTCGCTTTGCACTACTGTTTTACCATATTTTGATGAAAAAATGTGTATTCGTATGTGTGATGTTTTTAATATCAAAATTCGGTCTGAGATTTGCAAAGCAAATCTTAATAATTGAAATAAAATAAAATATTAAATATTTATAATTGAAATAAAATATTAAAAAGGTAAAAGAGTAAAAAACTTTTGGGTAGCATGCCTGGCATGCATGCACCACCTGTGCACTCCACCTGGCATTTTCTCAATACAACAACTGTTGTGTCGATCCACAGCTTCTCTGATCCTCTACCTGGCGTTGATCCTCTACCTGGCGTTTATTCACACAGCGCAGTGTAAAATCTAAAAGTTCGTTCGCACACCGTAGTGTTAAATCTGAAAGTTCCTATGCACGGAGCAATGCTAAAATGCAGGTGGGTCCTAAATCTGAAAGTGCCTCCACACAGAGTAGTCTTAAAATGATTGTGGGTCCTAAATCTGAAAGGTCATCCACAAAAAGGAGTGTTAAAATGCAGGTGGGTTCAAAATCTGAAGCGCTTTGTGGAAGATCCGGCAAACGTCCATTAAAAGAGAATTCTGCAAACCCTAATCCGAAGGCTCCTAGGAACATTGCTTCTCGAACAGAAAGGTGCTCCTTCATTTCTACCCTTTCGCTGGCAGATTGGTCGACTCTCCCCACGATTTTCTAAATATGGAATGCAATGACGAGGGTGCCTAATTTACAAAGGTCGTTGCAGACGCCGCCCTTGACCAGATTCTCCTTCACAAAAGTCCTCGCTATATTCAGGAACCGCTGTTTCCTCTGAACCATTCTATTTGTGCAGACGGCCAGTCTCTTCCTTTGCTTGCAGTTCAGGTATTTAATTAATGATTTGAAAAATGTTTTCTTTGTTACAAAATGGACGCTTTAATAATTGTTATTAATGGACGCTTTTATAATTGTTATATTAGCATATAATTGAATAAGCTTTATATAATTAAGTGAATGTTATATAACATTATTATATTATACTCTTTCATCTTATATTTACACTAAAATTTAAACCCTAAAAAATATCTATGTAGCCTTACATGTATCGTAGTTTAGTTATGGCTCGTCACAAGTATGGCGGCAATGGCCTGAACTATAAGGCACATCGAAGAACCACAACGCACAGGTTTTAATCGTTGTTTCATAATGTTTAATGGGCATGTCATGATTTGAATGGTAACAGAAAATTTAGGTTAGGAGGGACAAATTAACAGACATCCACATTTTGATTTTTATTTTTTTATTTTTTTATGTATATATAAACAAAAAGAACAATACATTCTTAATAATGATTTGATAAGAAAATATTTTAAATATAGTTTAAATATTTGATTTAGATATGTAAAGATATTATCTCTCCATTTTATCTATTAATTTAATGGTTACCACTAAAACATACCAACGTCTTTCAAATTAAATCATACAATCAAAATTTTTAATTAACAAAATCATCAAAATAACCAATTAATCAATTCCAATAAAATATGATCCACTTAAATATTTTAGGGATTACTAAAACAAGAAACCATTTAATATATATAACGTAAATATTGCTTAAATAGTAATCCTGACCATTTAATATGTATATAACTTAAATAGTAATCCTAAGAGCTGTATGAAGAAGGATAACGTAAACCTTTGTCACCTGGCATGTGTCCATACCCGAAAATGATAAATTTCAATATTGGAGATTAAAGTGTTGTCCAGCATGTGTTCATTCACGCAAACAGCGAGGATAAGAAATAAGACGTGTGGAGGCGGCGAGTAACATATAATTCCATAATGACACGCAGAGATAGGCTTCGATCTTGGAAACAAAAATGATTAGAGTCACAAAAATGATTAGAGTCAAATGGAGGCGAGGGTAACATTGGAATTATTTTTAGAAATGATCATTCTGAGAGAGAAATGATGGTGTGTAAAATAATTTCAGAAAGCAAGTTTATAGGAAATCGAGACTACAGTAAATAAAAACAGTTAAAGAAAAACAGTTAAATAAACGTTTTCAGGTAATGGCTACAGTAAATAAAAACAGTTAAAAAATTATGCATTTAAAGTAGAGGAAATTAAAGAACAAAATGGATGCATTTCTCGTTGAATTTAGCCGAGCCGCACTCAGCCCTGTCGCTACAATTTATAGACAAAACCGACATTAATCTGGACTGGCACGAACAATTGCAGAACTACGGAAAATAAAAATAACTGTCATCCAGAAAAAAAGTTGGCAAAAAATGAAATGAAAATGGCAAGCAGACACATATACATACTCTGTTTTTGTGTGTTGAAGGCTGCAGAGTGTTGTAGAAGAGCTTGCGAAACAGCTGCCATTGTTAAGATGATCCAAGAAGAGGAAACTGATTAATTTCAGAGCAAAACCAACCAGAAATGAAGTTGTGGGTAGCGAATACAAGCTGCTAGTTCGATGCTGTGGGGAGGCATGGGTGTGGTGATATAAGAAGGAATGGAGGTGCATGCATCTCGACAGGTGTAAACAACCCTTGCAGCCAACAGTGACGACAGGGGTAAACAACCCTTGCAGCCAGCAGTGACGACAAGTGTAAGTTTGTAAGCTATGTATCTGCAACAATGGTTAGTTTAAAAACTTAGGATAAAATCGACTTAGGATAAAATTCCTTTCCCTGATGCCAGTTTAAAAACTTAAGATAAAATCATTTTCTCTCGTTAAAAACAGCATTGGGGCACGTGAAGCCTGCAATAAGAGGCTAAATCCAAAAGTTTGGTTAAAATTTTCATAATGCAAACTTGTTCTTAATAAACTTTGGTTAAAATAGAAATAACTCAAAAAAAATGGGTCAACAGGTGAATTAATAGGCGGTCAACGCCGTATCGAACGCTATAGTCCCTGCCATGCCAGAGGCAGGGACTAATAAGTCAATCCATCTAATTATTAAAAATCTCCTACTTTATATAAAATGCAAAAATACAAAGGTTTTGTAAAAAGGCAATGCGTGGGACATGATTACATTTAAAAAAAAAGGATTTTAAAGCTGACCCAGTTAGAAATTTTAGGAAAAAGAATTAAGGTTAAGAGATGTGAAAATATCTTATAAGATTATCGTGTATCTTTTCACAAATATTTATAATCTAGCCGGAAGGAATTGGAGTTTTCATGTTAAAATCTATCCAAATATTTTCGATTTCCTAATAAAACCTTGTATATATCTTTATTCCATATGAACTTAGTTATCCAAAAAAAATTTCAAATAATATTTAATAAAAAAAATTATATTCAAAAACTTTAATTTTATTTAATCTATCTATATATTGTAAAAATTTATATAAATTACAAAAATTAATAAAGAAAATGTGAAGGTTATTGGAAAAGAGAGATTATTATGTCATATATTACGACTATAAGTCAAGAAAGAACTGCAAAGACGTTGGCATTAATACAACCCTAGAAAGAAAGCTTGAGTCTATCTCATTGTTTTTTTTTCTAAAATTATGGAAATTTTGGTTTTTATTTGAATTTTTCTATATTCAATTTATATGAGTTAAAATTTAATATTTTGGGTGTTCTAAAAATTTTCAATAGCGTTGAATTTGTTTCTACTATCAAAAATATGATTCAAACATAATTATTATCATTTTTTTTTTTATTTTTTACTTAAATTTCAACCGCTTTTGAGAATTCTAATAATTCCTCTAACTCCACATCCACACTCCAAAGAAAATAATACTCTGAGAAAATAATGAGAGTGGAGAACCAAAAATATTCTTTGCCTCAGACAAATAGTGTGGGGAACAAAAAATATTCTTTGCCTGAAAATCAGTTTCTAAGGTATTGCCAAAGGTTATCCCCAATTTAATAAATTTAATAATATTTATTAAAGATGGAAAGTATTCTACTTGGATGCGGGTGTTAGATGTGCATTGAATAGGTTTTAAAAGCTTGCCACGCGGAGAGGACAGCGGGCAGCTGAACAGGATGGAGGTGAAAGGTTTTAAGCCGTCGAAATGTGTTGTAACTCTAACCCAAAATGATATACATCTGATAAGAAAGTATAAGATAATGCAAATAAACCCAAGAAATAAGATAGAAATGAGTCTTGATTATCAAACCCTTAAGGTAGGGCAACACCATACATTCACTCCTTAAGGAAGGAGAACACTCCACAAGCCATATGCCTGTTCATACAAGAATACTTCTCTTCATATCTCTCCATGTGGAGTCTCTAGCCTCT
>APFE030200563.1:133319-151177 GCA_000404065.3 Pinus taeda | reverse complement strand
TGATAGTTCTTGATTCCACTTGGAGACTGATGATCTCTTACTCATCCCTGGTCGAAAATAGAGAGGCAAGTGTCAAAGGGGAAGCTTCTAGAAGATTCCATGATCTCCCACCTCACAAACTGTCTCTGCCATTTGTCCATTCTCGCCCATCACACCCTACAGAGGGGCCATTCAGTATGCATCACACCCTTTACACTAGGAAGGTGATATGCATCGCACCCTCTGCACTGGGTATTCATTATGGTCCAGTTTTTAACATTTCTGAGCAGTTTTTAGTGAAGAACTTCTGGGAGATGATGTAATTAGCTGACCTTGTTCCTTTACGTAGTGAAGCAACACTTTTAGGGACTTAGGAGCCCTCGGTTTATGGACATTTATGATTGGGATTGCAGTGCCCAAAAATGTCTATAGCACTTATGTACGACAATCAATCTTACCGAATGTTGTGTTCAGTGCATTGCGATCAATAACGCGGTAGACTCAGCTTCATATGGATAAAGGATATAAGCCTATTGTTGTCTCCCAATATATACATAACGGTACGGGGAGAATAGTTCCGTGCTAGCACTTGTTGTATCAAGGAGGAGGAATCACCCAACCTTCAATGAAAATGATAGCCACTAGTTTTAATGACGTTGGAACACGTCTCTAGCCTAGACTTCTAGATATGTTGCGTTAAGTTCCAAAGCGTTGTTAGGTTCATTGAAATTTATTTTAAAGTTAATTTTTTTTAGGTTTTTCCTTTCAATGGTTCACTGCATGATGATAATATGAAATTCTTAATATGAAATCTACAATATTAAACAATCTTTTTTTATTTTGAGCAATGAAAATCCTAGCTACTAGGGAAAGAAAATAACAATGCAAAGAGCAAAGAGCAAAGCGAACACCCTAATGCATTTCCCTAAATCATATGTTTGCACAAAAATATAAAAATGATAAATGCAAATGCATGTACTTGTTTTCGTTCTCCTTAATGTGAAAAATGCCAATAAGGAAAACTAAATGCAGCAAAGATCTGAAATATTTCATTCAAAATGACATTTTCGACAATTTCTTCTTCAAAAGAGAAAGGAAGACTCCATGAAACTTTTCAATTTTGAATAAAAATGCTTTCAATACTTTGAATATAAAAAAAATCAAATCAAATACATGAAGAAAAGTTCAATCGATTATCAAAGGAAGGAAGAAGTCACGACACTTCTCTTTTCGACACGAAACGACAATTGCGACACTTTTTGCATCAAAGCGACAAATCAATTTAAACAAAATTTAGAAAAAGGATTGTAAATGATGAAAAAACACACAAAAACATTCACTAATCCTAATCTAATTGAGGTTTATTTATGTGATGCAAGTAGGCTTCACTAAGGAGGCACTATTCATATGCAGCAAAACAACTAAACAAAACTGAAAACAAGGTCAAAAACCCCCAATTTCTAGAATGGAAAAATAATTTAGTCAGTCATCACACTAGGCTTCACAGAAACAGGGATACATCACACTTACCACACTCGGGAGGTGCGATGCATACTGGGTTACAGTGGAAGACAGTGTGATGGTCTAGGGAGTCTATCTGAAATGGGTTTTGGCTCAGATGTGCAACTGTTTTCAATGAGTTAAGCTGAGCTTTAATGAACAATAAAGAGCAAGGTATGAAGGAATGTCTTGAGAGGCTACTGAGCTAACAAAAGGGCATCTAGAATGCTTGTAAGTCAAATGTTTAATTCATAAACTAAACCAGAGATTGACTGAAGTATCATTCATCTACTATGCAATTGCAGAGCAAGAGCAGTTCAAAGGCTACCTAGCTAACTTTAGGCTCTGTCTATAGTTTATAAAACAAATAATAACAACAAAAAAACATTTGTTCTTCCCCAGTGGAGTCACCAATTTTTTTATGGGAAAACTATTATTCCTAAAGAATGCTAGCCCTCTAGGTTTGGCAGCTACCCTAGAAACAATAGTTTAAAGCAATTCAACGATTTCTACTATGTGTAACGGATAAGAGAAATATAATGGAACCAACCTGGAACTTCCACTTAATCCCTTGCTTGCTTTCTCTCCCCTTTGATAGATCCTGCAACTCCTCCCCATACTTAACACACTTGGAGAGTACCTGCACAAGTACAGCAACAAAGAACCATCAAAGCATCATGATCTATTACAACATAAACATTACAAAATCAGATATATAATGAACAAATGATAGCATTCACAATTGCACAATTATATGGAAGAAAACTTGAAGAACTTTATTAATAGAAGGGATAATTACAACCTAATTATCTGATCCAGCATCATCCTCCCAGCTTCAATCCTTCTTCACCTCATGAAATAGCAAGATCACTCCAAAAATATAATGCTCTTTCCTCAATTACAAACTATCAACACTTCCTTGCAATTCACAACATTCCAGCCTCTGGATCTCTTGAATTGGAGATCCATTTATAGATGTGAGCAAGGGTGTGAGTCATCCATGGGGTTTGATTAGTGTCATTCCAATTGTTAGAATTAGTTCCACTTGGAGATTTCTTGGATCCCTTATTCGTCCTTGGGTGAATTCAGAGAGGCAAGTGGCATAGGAGAAGTTTCTATAAGATTCCATGAGCAACCACCTAGCAAACTGTCTCATAAATTTGTCCATCCTCACCCATCGCACCCTATAGAAGGCCTAATCAGTATGCATCACACCTTGGCAGTGTACCACTCAGTATGCATTGCACTTTGCTAGTGGAGCAGTCTATATGGTTCAATTTAGGCCATCGCTGGATGGTTTCTTAGGTGGAACTTTTGGGGAATGATGTATTCAGATGAATATGTTCCTTTAGGGCATGAAACAACTCTTTTAGGGGTTGATGAGCCCTAGTTTATTGACATATAAGTTTGGGGTTGATGTGCCCAAATATGTCTATAACATTCTTTAAAACTCATTATTTTTCAGATCTTTGGCCCTTACCCTCTTATACCACCACATTATATGGGGGGAAGGTAAGTGGAATGGCATTTCCTATGTTTGTAGCTGAAATTGGTTATCAGTCTATTGTTAACACTGTAGACTCTGATCCTACTCCTTTTTCACTAGAGGAGCTGGATGTGGATGTGGCTCCGACTTGGAATTTAGATTCGAATTTTTCTGTGGATTTATTAAATATTGTCTTTCCATTTGAAGAAGCAATGATGGGTGTTGAAAGACCGTGGAATGATTTGCATCATCGATCATATTTCCTCCCTCATTTGCAAGAAGTAGAATCAAGTTTGTCCAGTTCTTCATCTACTAGTGATGTTCACACAGTTTTAAATCCTTTGGCTCCAACACAGTTTTTAGACGAAGGTAATATGTCTGTCATTTCACAAATTATTCCCGTGAACATCTCTAGGAATCCCAACATTATTGAAAATGTCTTCATTGGAGCTAACTATTCCACTAAAGAAATTCAAACTTATGCCAATCTATTTAAATAGTTTCAAGATTTGTTTGCTTGGTCTTATGAGGAAATGCCCAAGATAGATCCATCTATAGTCCAGCATGACATCAAGACATATGAAAATGCTAAACCTATTCACCAGAAACTTCGACTGGTAAATCCTAGAAAACCAACAGCTATCAAAGCCGAGGTTGAAAAGTTTCTCAAGGTGAGTTTCATATACCTCATTCCTTTAACTGAGTGGGTCTCTAATCTAGTCCCTGTAGACAAAAATCAAGGAACGATCCATGTATGCATTGACTTTAGGGACCTAGATAAGGCTTGTCCTAAGGATAATTACCCCACACACTTTATTGATCAGATTATCGATGAATATGTGGGTAATGAAGTTTTCTCGTTTATGGATGGATTTTCTGGTTATAATCAAATTACTATTCATCTAGAAGATCAACATAAGACAACTTTTATTTGCCCTTGGGGTACATTTTCATATAAAAGATGTCTTTTGGCCTTAAAAATGTTGGAGCTACCTTTCAATGGGCCATGTCGTATTCTTTTCACCATATCAAGCATGTTATCAAAGCTTATTTGGAAGATTTAGCTACTCGTTCTCGAAATATCATAGATCATCCTAAACATCTTCAATTGATTTTTGAACGATGTTGTTCTTATAAAATCCAGTTGAATCTGAATAAGTATGTTTTCACCATCACATCTAGTTGGTTATTGGTATTCATCATGTCAACTAAAGGGATTTGTGTAGATCCCTTCAAGGTTGAGGCAATACTTTAGTTTCCTCCCCTGTCCTCTATACGTCAACTTCAAAGTCTCCAAGGAAAAGCCAATTTCTTAAGGAGATTTATAGCTAATTACGCCAAGATTACAAAAGGATTTATGAGATTGCCTAAGAAAGGGGTCCCATTTATATGGCATGATTTCGTGCAATGCTCGTTTTATGCTTTTAAAAAATCATTAACCTCTACTCCTTTGTTGAGTCCACTTGATTATAACAAGGACTTCCTTTTATATCTCTTTGCACTAGAATCAACTATTGGTATGGTTCTAGTTCAAGAGGATGATGCTTTCTGTGACCACATAATCTATTATCTAAGTTGAGGCTTAGTGGGCCCTGAACTGTGCTATTCTCCCATTGAGAAATTAGCTTTGGAAGTTGTTCATGCTATCCAATGACTTAGACATTATATTCTGCTTCGAAAAGCTTTCATCTTAGCAATTGTCAATCCATTTCAATTTGTTCTCAGTAGGTGATTGATTGGGGGAAAATAAAATAGATGGATTGTCATTTTACAAGAATTCGATTTAGAATTCATGTTAGCTAAGTCTAAGAAATCCTTAGTATTTGTAGAATTGATCTTAAAGTTTCCTTGTGAGGAAGAAATAGTTTATGAGGAATATTTTCATGATGAGCATATTTTTTTTATTTCCTCGTAAGATCCTTGGTATGGAGATATTATTATATATCTCTAGACTTCGAAGTTTCCGTTCACTTTCCGAAGGATGAATGTAGAAAATTACGTCACCTCGCTAAAAGCTATATTATTATAGGTGGCATTTTATATCATCATGGGGTTGATTCAATCCTTATACATTGTTTAACCTTAGAAGAAGTTGATTTTCTGCTTAATGATTCCCATAGTGGAGCTTGTGGTGGTCATCTATTTGGGCTTGCAATAGCCCAAAACAATTTGTGTGTAGCCTACTTTTCACCTTTGATCTTCAAGGATTATATTGAAGTGGTCAAGAGATGCCACCCTTGTCAAGTTTATACTTGGAAAATGCGCGCACATCCAAATCCTCTTTTCCCTATGATCATCAGGGGTCCTTTCACGAAGTGGGGTATTGATTTTACTACTTGCAATCAGCCTTCGGCAAGAAATCAAAAGTATATCATATTACTTGTAGACTAATTTACTAAGTGGGCCGAGGCTATGCCTACTTTCAATAATGATGGTGAAATAGTAGCCTTGTTTCTCTTCGATCAAGTTATTTCCTGATTTGGTATTCCCAAAGAGATTGTCACTGACCATGGCAGTCATTTTCAAAATCAGATGATGTATGAATTGGCTCTTAGGTTGGGTTTCTGGCAGGAGCATTCATCTCAGTATTATCCTCGAGCAAATGGGCAGGTTGAAGCCATGAATAAATCCCTAAAAATCATCCTTTAAAGGATGGTTAATAAATCTCGATCTAGATTTTACTCCTTTTCAACTAGTTTATGGGTTGGAATCAGTTTTTCCCGTGGAATTTGAAATTCCTTCCCTTAAATTAGTTGTTGAACTTCTTCCCAATAATTCTAGTCTCGAAGAACACCTCGTTCATTTGGAACATCTCGATGAGAAGCATCGAGATGCGGCCATAATCAATGAAGTTCATTAAAAGAGAGTAAAAATTCAATAGGATAAAGTTGTCCATCCTAGAGTTTTTCTGAAGGCGACCTTGTCCTGGTCTAAGACCAAGACAAAGATGCCTTGGGGGTAGGCAAGTTTAAATCTATGTGGTATGGTCCCTTCATTGTCAAAAAGGTTTTGAAAAATGGAGCTTATGAGTTGATTGAATTTGAGGGAAAAATGTTGGCAGAGCCTAGAAATGGTCTCTATCTTAAAAATTATTTTGCTTAGGCTTCGACCTAGCATTTGCTTGGTTGTAAATATTGTATCTTTGTGCATATATATCTATCGGTTTTATAGTGATGTCGATATTTTTGATCTGCTTTAACAGGCATTGATGGACGATTTGATATATTTAGGGTTTGTCAATGGTGCTAGTAGACATACCTGGAACCTTTCTTCCTTGGCTTGGGTGATTTATTATCCATCTGGCCAGTTGTTAGTTTCAAGAGTTGTATGTATCGGTCACGCTTTAAATAATATCGTCGAATATACCATTGTCATTAATTTACTATCTAAGGCAATATCTCTTGGTATTGATTCATTAGTAGTTTACTTGGATTCGCAACTTGTGGTGTCTCAATTAAATAACATCTATCGTGTGAGAGATCCTTATTTATATCGCTAATTTCTAAGCGCGCATTTATTATAGAGATCATTTGTTTCTATCACATTTATCCATATTCCACAATCAGAAAATCCATTTGCAGATTCTATTGCTAATCAAGCATTAGATTGGCACATAAATGATTCATCACATTAGAAAATAAAAAATTATCGAAGTATCATCTGTATATATATGATCATCACGATAAATGATCTTTACATAGATAGAGTTTTATGTCCAAAATAATATACAAAATCAGGACAAAAATTACCTACAAAATTAGGGCTCATGCCCATAATCATGTCTAATAAAAAAAGATCTATTCATCCATATACGGGTCCTACTTAGGGTGAGTAGCACGAAAGAAAATGATGAAATTTGCCACCCATTAGAAAAGCCGCACCCAATCGAGTGGTACTCCTACCACATGTCTTTTCATCTCCTCTAGAATGTCTTCTATAGCCACCATAGGTACCTAGTGAGTAAACCTCACCAAGTTTCTCTGGACGACGTGGAGGGTCCTCTCAGTCTCTGTTGCAGCTCCTTCTGCATCTCTTCCATGACACCTATGTCGAGGTAGACCCTTAGGTATTACAGGTCCAATATCTGTGTCATGATCAATAATTTTGTAAGTACTTGTCTCATCAAAAATATTTTTAGTTCATTTATGCTTAAAATCCAAAAAAAATCTTAAAATCCAAAAATTAAAAAAATATTTGTACCTATGGCTCCCCACACTGCATCTAGTGGCAACATCAGATCTGGATCTCCATGGAAGTCCATACTAGCATAGGGTTCGTCCTTGAATGCAATGACTTTTTATTCCCACCAAAGGAAGAACTCGTCATCAAATGCATTCGTAGGGACCTCACTTCCCCCTAATCATTTCATTAGATCAACCCACCTACCCGTTCGTGGATCCCTTGGGTTTCTGATGGTGGATAGTACCTTGGGTCGAAGCCCTGGTCCTCTCTCAAAGAAGAAGGAACACAAGATGGTTCCATATCCAAATTTATTTGTCTAACATTTTTGGATAGAGGTAAGTTGTTTTTTCATATTGGCTAAAATAGGTGTGCACCAATCAAATACTATATTGAAACACTCCACTGCAAGACTCATTGAAACACGAGAGGCCCGATGTAGAGAAGTTGAACTATTTATTATGGAAAGGGTAAAAAGAAGGATTCTTAGGGATAGACTCTCTATATGTTTGATTGGAATCTGGGTTCCAATCTTCTCGATGTTTCCTAGACAACAGATGCATACGTAGTCTTCCACACTAAGGCTACCTCTTGAATTTCCTATTGAGTTGAACCTCTATCCTCTCTAGGAAATACCTGTGATGAAATAGATATCCTCTATTTCAATCCTAAGAGGCATCAAATTAATAACAAAAACATATTCTTTGGGATCCCAGTAGTCGATTAACATATCAAGCAACCTAGTATTTGCCTTCATATTCAGCATTTTGAAAAATTTCAATAATCCACCTCCTTGTAAGGCATCTAATGCATTTGGATCTTCCATTACCTCATTATAAAGCACACTAATCTCTCTTTCACTCCAAGTAATCAACATTCTGCAAAAAAATATTATCTGAATCATTAAAACTGTGCTTTAAATTTTGAATTCACGCACATGTGGGTTCGGTATTCACATAATTGCGTATAGGGATTTTCTATAGGTAGTTCATATGTGTCCAATCGATGTGTACACAGAGTGGAATTTTTAAAATAAACTCCCACGGTTAAATTTTTGACAAAAATATTTAAAAAGCATTGAAACTTATTAAAAAACTAGTTAGAAGGTTACCTGGAAGATTGGAGGCTAAATGAATAGATGAAATTGATGGATTAATCTTGCTTGGTTTTTTCTCCACATATCCTTCACCCAATTTATCAAAACACAAATGAAGGATTGAGAGTCAAAAATTCCTTATGACATATGAAAATTACTTCTTTTCTTTAAGTTTATTTTTCTTTTTTATGGACTTTATGACCTTTTTGGCTTGGAGTGTTGGGATGGGTTGTTTTTATAGGATACTTTGGAGATTTTTGAGAGATTTCTTTGATTCAATGATTGCAGACCCATCATGGCAGGTATAATTTTTTCACTCACTGGCATATAGGTTAGGGGATATCATTTTCCACTGCATTTTGCATACTAGCCTCCATACTGTGATATTTTTTCCATAGGGTGAACCCCATCATGTCTTGGTTCTAAAACCATTTTCACTCTTCGAATTGTAAAATCATGATAATGATGGTAGAGCCAACCTTTACATGGGCATCTTAATTAGATCCTCTCTAGCATATGTTGCCCATGCTACAATATTGCATAGGTTCAAGAGTCCTCTTTAGTCCCTCCATGACTTGTGTATTGAAGACTCATTCGCTTACTTCTTTGCTATTTTTTTAGGTTTATACCCTAGAGGCTCCTTTGTGTTGAGTCGTACTGCTACATTGCATGTTGACCATGTCCACCATGAGGCTACTTGGAATCGTGTTTAAGCCAACTTTTAACCATGTATGTTTGCAAAATCAACCTTGCAATCAGTTAGCCTCTGCAACTTGACACCCTCTTACCCTTGGAAAGAACATTCCTGTGAGTGTCATTGACCAGTTTCATCACCTTGCATTGAGCATGTGAATGTTCCCCTCCGAGGAACTAGCGAATTTGTATTTGGATAGTCGTTCTTTCCACTGTGCCATAGGCATTCTTTTGTTCTTTTTCAGGCTTTATTAATATGAAAACGACAAAAAAATTATATATTCCAAAAAGAGTTGCAATGGGACATTACTTCCATGATTGATGGGAGCTAGAGTCAGTTGTGATGCCCTTGAACAAAGAACTCAAAATTAATTCTCTCCTTCATTGGGATGGGCTTTAGTTTGACTTAGGAGAGCCTTAACCTTGTTATTGAGTTAGTAATCCTCTGGTTGGTTATCTCTTCCAATCATATGGAGATTTTGTTTGTTCCTCTTACATGGAAAACTTATACAAAGTTATCATATGTTTCCATATTGTCATATTTCAGTCATGATTTTTTCAAGGGAAGTAAACATGAGTTAGCCTTTTGTGGTGTCTCTTGACTCATTTTCAGTCAGCCATCCCTAGTTGTCAGAGTCATGTTCAATATCACATCAGCTATTTGGTCCTTTGATCATGATGGTTTGAGAAGGTCTCCATTGACTTCTTGCTGATGGGTCTTTATCTTATCGACTATGACAAATTGCTCTAAAATTAGACCTAGAGCTTCACCCTGGCCCTATTTTCATTATTGATAGGTCACCGTGTGCTCAACGTCGATTAGTATCATGGGTCTTTGACTGAGTGGTTTCCCTTGTGTTCGATGTCAACATTCATTATCACACATTGGGATTCATGCAGTACCTTAGTTTCCATTTGACCTTATTGGTGGATTCCTCGCCTCTTTGTCATCTTTCATTATTGGTTGGTTCATAGGGTTTCTAGCATGCACTAGCCACATCTTATGTATGTTGGAAACATGCTTCGGTTGGGTTACTACATCTTTATTTGTCTATTCCTTCCACATTATTGACCTATGGGTTACGCTTGTGCTGGATTGATGAAGGATGCCTTAATTCCTTCCTTCCAACAGATGTTTTCCCATCGAATTCAACTCATTGCTCTGGGAAAAAGGTCTAGAGTCCATTTGGCAGTACCTTAGGGTTTGTAGTCATCCGTGGTAGACTCCTTCGCTATCGATGGCAGTAAAACACCATAGTCTCTTGATTGATACATTCTTCCAAGTGTTCGACTTCAACTCATTTATTCGCACTTGTTAGATTGTACTAGGTACCTTGGCTCTCATCATCATTATCGATGAGTAGTCTCACACTTGTTAATGGTATACATCAATGACCAGTAATCAAACGATTTCTCACATGGTCGACTTCAGATCATTTATTCCTATTGTGTAGAAATGTACCATAGTGGTTAGTGAAGACCTCTCATTTTCATCAGTATTTGTTGGTTCACTTGCCAGCCCCTCTTGTTTCTACAAGTGATACCATCCACCTTATATGTTGCAGTTTGTTACAACGACATCCTATATGTTGGCACCTAAGTTGCGTGTAGTACCATTTGTTCCACCATTTGATTTGGTACTTTTTATATCAGCTTTATGACTTCAGTGATCAGCTTTCTACTTCAGCATCATTGATCATTTCTTTATATGTGATATTGAGACATGTACTTTTATGGATATGAACAGATAATCCACTATGTAGTTTCAGTCCTTTTATACTTGCATACATATTGCATTCGCTTTTGTATTTGATATGCATACATGCTTCACTATCTTTGAGCATGGGTATGATTGGCCTAGACAACAACTTTCTTTCCGATCTCTTCCACTAGGTTGGCAAGCTGAATTTTGGTGAACTCCTCTGAGGTCTTGGCATGATTCCTTCTACACACTTAATACATTTCGTCCATCATGTACCCCTTCTGACCTCATATATTGGGATCATATGTTACAACACCATTTACCACCCTTGGTATATTTGATTCTCTGTGTTGTGGCCTACGGAAACCCTTCCCTTCCAGAATTGGTCCAAATTTTAAAAAAAAATATTTTAAATCCCATTTGATGTTTTTCCCTGTATAAATCACATGTACATGAGGGTTAGTCTAGACCCAACCCGCGTATATGTGTTAAAACATTAAAAAAATATGATATCCTTAAATTCAGGTGAATTATACGGGTTTTACCTATTACTCACCTACTGTAGCTTGTGGCCCAACTCTTTCCCAACTGAAAAACTAATTTGAAGAAGTATAAATAGACCTCCATGGGAAGGCCTAAAGGAGGAGAAAAGATTGGATATTGATATTATAGTTGATTACATCCCTGATCAAGTCTGAAGAAATACCTGTGCCTTTTGCACTCCCAAGTTATAGGAAACCTTTGTTTCCTTCTCGAGATGTCCTTCATCCCTTTTATGACATCCTTGTGTATACCAATGGAGGAGGATTGTTGAAGCCTGGGCAGGACAGATCTGGAGGACAGTTTCACTTGGAGCCCGCAGACGACTCAAGTTGTAGTTTTTCTGTACTTTTTAGTTTACATCAATAAAGAGGTGATGTTTTGTTCTTGATATTTAAGGTCTTAATGCATTAATATATGTTATGATTTTCTTATTAATCTTATGTTAATGCTTATTTACTTACATGTTTATATGACCTAACACCTATATCATGAACATGCTTTCTATTACTACTGTTGCATATGCTTCGCTTGGATGAGTTGCAGGTTTTAAGGCATTAGAAGAAGCAGAGGGTTTGGACCCTATGGCAATGACCCTAAACGTAGGACCTCTAGGTAATACATCTTCTTCCTATTTCAGTAGTTTAAGTATTAGGATTGCCTATTTGCATGCCTCTTTATGCTATAAGCCCTCCGCTTTGTTGGGGTTCTCAACCCAAGATCCTACGGTGACTTCACCCACAACATTATTTGTAGATGATATTTTAACTTTGGAATTATCTCTAGAGAATAATGGTTTGCTTTGCACTACATTTTCACTAGATATGGCGTAGTTTTTTGCTCCAAACAAACTCTATATTTCTCTTCTAGCTAGATTTGAAATAGATTATATTTTATCAATATTCGGTATTGTGACCGCTCCTTTGTAAGAGGGAATTTCCTATTTGGTATATAAAATAAATCCCAAAAACTATAGGACAGTGGACTAGATTTGGATGGTAGACAAATACAAAAGGAAAATCAACAACTGGACTCACAGATACCTCACCTTGGGAGGTAGAGACATACTGGTATAGGTGGCACTTCAACAAATCTATGTTTTATGGGCACAACTCTTCGTGATCCCAAGAGCCATTGTCAACAAAATTACATATATCGTGACCAAATTTCTCTATAGCAACGTTGGGACTTCTGCAAAGATGCATCTTTGTAAATGGTCCAAGTTTAATACTCCTAAGGAATTTGGTAGATGGGGATTCTTGGATAATAAAACCTTCGGACATGCTCTGCTGATAAAATCATTTTGGAGATATGTGAATGGTCACGGAATATGACAAGACATCATACATACAAAATACTTAAGAGAAAATTATATGGAGGGTTTATTCAAGAATAATATTTCTTTCATAACTAATGGGTCCATAATTTGGAGAAGCCATATGAAAAGTCTCCCTTGGTGGCCATGAGGATGGAGTGAGAGTTTGGTAATGGTTGGAAAACTTTGATTGGTTCAAATAACATCAAAGGCACGAACAAAGAGAAGAGAATACAGAGACACACCTTAGACATCATCAATAGAAAGGGATATATTTTCCTACGCCAAGTAATAAGAGGATATCATAATGGTTGTCCTATATGGAAAGAAGCTACAGACATGGAATTGGTAGGATAATGCGCGATTGAATGGAAAGAATTTACCACTTCCCTCAACCAGACTCGTCTATTACACAACGCCCTTGGAGACAACATCTCATGGAGTGGGAAAATGTACAAATAGGCTCCCATTGTTGCTGAATCATACAAATTCTACATCACAGAGAGATACAATCTAAAACATTTATCTTGGTTTTATATGGTATGGAAGTTGAAGATCCCACTTAAATTAATTTTTTGCCTGATTTGTATGGAAAAATAAAGTTCTGACTTGGGACAACTTACTTAAGAGAGGTTTTCATGGTCCTTGATACTTCACCTTTTGTAGAAACTCCATAGAATCTGCAAAACACATTTTCTTCTCTTGTCCTACAACTACACAGGTTTAGAGTAATATCGTACATTTTATTAACATTCCTCTAAATAGGGTATCAAACTTAGAACACATCATGTCCCACTAGTTTTATTGCATAAATAAGATCAAAGCGATGCCCATATACATCATTTGGGAGAGTTGGAATGCAAGGAATTATCATATATTCGAGGGGCATCCCATTAACTACAACAAAATTTGTTTCCGAGCAATTTCATGGATGAACACCATACCACATGATACAAAAACAAATAGGATCACTGCAAAGATACAGACCCCTCCAACATCACTGCATGTAGGATGGTTCGATGGCACAACACAAATGGGATCATGTGGACGTGGAATGGTTCTTAGATTAGACAACAATACACAATACAATCTCTCTTGGAATGGTGGCCCTGACACCAACAACAAAGAAGAGATCATTGCACTTTGGGGGCTACTCTAGTTTGCAAAAGAGAAGCAACTGAATCTCAACAACATTTTTGGAGACTCCAGATCTCTCATAGAAGGGATACAGGGAATATCTGATTTTTACCCTCCTCTATTAGTCGGATGGATCAACAGGATTAAACATATGTTGGGCTTCCTCACATCCTACACCATCAAACATATGTATAGGGATGCAAACAAGGAAGCAGATAGGCAATCAAAATAAGGTCTACATGGATAATATGGAGTCATGAATTACAAACTATCAGTGGGCCAACACCTTATAGAGGAAGGAGAGATCATCTTATTGTAACATCTAGATCTTGTTTCTTTTTCTTATTATCTAGCATATTCTGATGAACTGTAAGTTGAATATAGTAATAATGCACTATTTTTCTTCTTTTTTAACATGTGATTATGGGAATGATCAACATATGTTGGATGAGGATATTGGGCTACTGGTTAGTACATCATGTCTTTTAGTGCAGAAAAAATGTATATTTTCAGATAGATATAACCTCTGATGTTTATGCAGATATATGCACCAGAGTTTAACTATTATATACAAAGCCAACAATTTTTGTTTGTAAACAAAAAAAGATTGGTGAACATCACAAAATTTGTATCAACATTGGAAAAGGTTTTTGACACAGACTACGACGGAGCTAAACTTACTTTTATACCAATTAATTGTTATGAGGCTGCATTTTAATATTTTCTCAAAATTGTAAATATAATTTTTTTGGGTTGGGAAAAATGTTATAGATTCTTGTAACATAGATGAATCAATACCACAAATTTTTTATTGCTACTAGAAAAAGGTTTTTAATACAACGAATATAAGTCAACAAAGAACCAAACTCACTTTAACACCATTATGAGACTTAAAATGGTTCATAACTCTAACCACATAAAAAAGACAAATTTACAAAGCATAGAAAACATGCCAGATAAATATATAAATCCTATAAATAATAAATGATTAATTTGTAAATGATTACATTGAATGACAACATGTATAAATACATGAGATAAGTAACATACTTCACATTAAAATTTATACAATGATTAATTAAGATATCTGGATTTTATTATTATATTATTGTATTTATATATATTAGTAATATGCATTTAGCTTTAGATATATTATATGGATTTTAATTTTTATTATCTTGTTATTAATTTTTTTATTATGAGTTAATAAACTTATTTTCATATGGTTGAACTTATTTTCACATTGTTGTGATACTTATATACAAAATCTTAAAATATCATTGAGTTTGTCATTTTCTTTCTCGATCATTATATTGATATTTTTAATTCATTTTTCTCTATATTAATTGTAGTGTTTCTCTTATGAAGGTTAACATGGCTTGTAACTATGTGTATATATTTTTATGTTGGCATTATGGTTCTATGTTATCTTTGATGGCAACCCAAATTGAATTCACATGAACTCTACAAGTTGTATAGGAACAACATTAGTACTTGGCATTACAATTTGTTGATTGATTAATGATGAATGAGATGTGGTGGTCCAATAGTTAATTCATTAATGATGGTCCATGTGAAGTTGGATAATTAGTTATGAAGTGGTCATTGCTATTAATTTATTCATTTTACAATGTGTGTGGTCCAAATATGAGTAAAAATAATTAATGAAGTCGTTACAAATTAGTTTTAGACTAAGTAGTTACAAATTTCTTATTGATTTAGTCATTATAGTTAAATATTTTATTTATAGTGGACCAATATTTATAAAGATATTTTATTGGAGGAAGTGAAAATAATAATTTATCTTTAATAAATCATAATATTAAAAAAAACCTTTTTGGAGCTAGTTATGAATTGGTCATTACAAATCAATGATAAACATTTTCAATATTTTATATGGTAGTCATGGTAAAATATTTAACATTTTCAATATTTTATTGGTAGTCATGGTAAAATATTTATTATTGGAACTGATGTTCTGCGTTTATATGTGGTAAATGATACAATATTCTTGAAATTGATCATCAATGGTTGAAGTTTATGGTTGGAAAGAAAGTACTTTGGACCAAATGAATAAAAATTTATTGACATCGAGGCTCAACTAAATGGTCAAATACCACCAGTTTGTTCCCATGGTTTACGATTGGAAAGAAACTACTTGGTTCAAATCTTCTTCATGGTTGTGATTGGCCCGTTGAAAATAAATTGGCTATCTGAATATGGTTGTGGTTGGACCGTTGAAAATAAATTGGCTATATTTGTCTTTATTGTATTTATTTTGGAATTGTAATACGCCCAAGGTTTATTGAAACAATCAACCAATACCATAGATTTTCCCTATGGCAATAACAAGGAGAGAGATTATAAAAATGAATCCATTTTTCTCATAAAAATGAATCCATTTTTCTCATACAGGAAGCATGTTTTGATCAAAGTAGTGTAAATTAAAGTATTGGTTTATAATGAGATTTTTTGGAAGTTTTTCTGGTGGGTTTTACCGGTCGCAACAATTTATTGGAATCGCAAGTTTGATAGTTAATTTCTGCACAATCAAAGCATCCTAGAGGATGCTGAATCCAAATATGAAATTAAAAAACCATTTTAACTGCAACAAATCAAGATTTAAAATTTACTTATGTAGAGATCGATCTATGCAATATGGCACAAAAAACGTGCACAGATCTGTCAAATTTGGCTTCAACGCTAGTAGTTAAGCTCTGCGTACTGGATATATGCATCTGTCTGTGCTTCAATATCTGTTGACTTGGCTCTACGATGACATATAAACTTTGTCTTGCCTTAATATTTGACTCTGCGCTAATGGTATTTGACTCTCAGTTGACATAGGTTGATATCGGTTTGAGCTAATATTTGGCTCTGCGTTAATATTGGAATTGTGGGCACAAGATTTATATTAAATTGTGGATCTGGCTCTGCGCATAGTACTTGTGGATTTGACTCTCCTTTAATGTTGAATTGTGGGCACAAGATATTAATTCTATGCTGATCTCTAGCGTTGCTGGCATTTATGTAGGTGTAATTAAGGATGGTTTGTCCAAGGCAGAATTTCTATAGATATGGTTGAATGAATATTTTAGTTTGACTAGAACGCAGGGATCCACGAAACTGGATGTACGCACCACCGGAAACTTCTTTTTGCAGAAATTGAATTCAAAAATTTTATTAACTTGGTGTTGTTGCTTTAGAGAAAATATATTAGGTTGAACTTTTGTAGGGTTTTAGGGTTTTTGAGTGGGTTGAATAGAGATTTATATGCATAGAATGTGATGTATTGTGATAGTGACTTATCTTTTGGACTTGCCTTTGGTTGGTATGAATTGATTGTCCTATGAATTGTTTGTTCTCTCAGACTGCAAAATTGTTGCAGAGAAGGGCTTTATTCGTTGGTAGATTTTTTCCAAATTCATGTAATAGTGATGACATGGATGTTGCTACTTATCTTCTATTTCATAACGGTATCTATAGGAAGGTGTTGATGCCTCGAAAATCGCTGCAACAATATTGGGGGATAACCACCCGGTCTGGACCTTAGTACAACTCCTTTTCCGTTTGGAATGGTGGCTCCGACTGGAGATAACGGGACCAGTTTCCCGATAATGAATAAAAGGGATGGATGGGTGATGAATAGTTTGCTTTTGGTGATAGGCGACTGTCTTATTCTATTGACAAAAATAGGGAAACTAATACTAATCCCAGGAACAACTTATTCATTCGGAATGCAGCGTTTAATAATCCTTATCTATCTAACAGGCATATAGATGACTCTGTAAAATAAACATGAGATATTCAATCATTCAAAGATTGCTTCATATGAGTAGTCAAAATGAAGCGATTAATACAAATTACTGCATTCACTATTTATATCATCGATACATATTGAAAGAGAAGCATGCTATAAACAACCAATAGTGGGATGCATAAAGGATGCTGCGAAAAGCACATATATATATAAGCGATAATAGCAAGAATATTTAAATAACAATTCATATAACAGGAATGAGTACAGACGCAGATAATAGTACCATGTGAGTTGCTAGTCAATCCCAAATATCAATCTCTATTCACAATTCTTCCTTCAACACAGAAATGCTTTTAAACAAAGACAATAGTGCACATTTGCATAAAAACCTTCCTCATTAAACTCAGAATAATTGGTCCAGTTTCATAAAAGAATATCCCTGAAGTACAATAGTGCAACTTCAGGGTTTAA
>APFE030200563.1:102383-115344 GCA_000404065.3 Pinus taeda | reverse complement strand
TCTTTCATCCTCAGGTTATACATCTTTTTCCGCAGTAACAGTTTATTCACCAGAGACTTAGATTGGTACAAAGTCCCTAACTTGTCCCATAAAGCCTTCATCGTAGATTCCTCTGATACATTCAACAATACTGAATCTAAGACACACAATCGTATTGTGCTCTTTGCCTTCCGATCCAACTTCTTCCATTCTTCACCAGTCACTCCCGTTGGTTTAGTACCCGGATCTACCGCGATCCACTGATCTTTATCCACCAACAGATCCTCCATCTTGAGTTTCCACAACTCAAAACTCTGACCATTGAACTTCTCAATCTCTATCTTTCCGCTTCTCACCATCTTCTTTCACCACCAAAATCGATCTCGCAGATCTCCCACTGAACAGGGTCTACCACAGGCCCGAGGGAAACCCCTTAGCAACAAAGGTGCCCCTTGAAGCCAAAACAGCTCTGATACCAAATGTAGGTTTTAACCCTGTACAAAAATTACCTACATACAAATTCTAAAACAAAGAAAATAAACAATGCGAGAGCATAACACATAAAACACATATGCACATAGATTTTCCCCTGGATCCCAAAACCGGGACTACCAACTTGATTTTTCATTATATTCCTTTCAATTTTATGATACATATTTATACATGCTGAAGCATCCAATACCATGGACCAAAAATCATCACGTCCAATACCATGGACCAAAAACCCATCGCATCCAATACCATGGACCGAAAACCATCGCGTCCAAAAAACATGTGCGAAAATCATGCACAAAACCATAGGTGGGTTTGCCCAACCTAACGTAGGGTCCAAAACCAAAATTTTCTAGGGCGCTGCCCCAGGCCCCATAAAGTGGGGTTACGGGTACCCCTCAAACCCCCTGTTAACTATGTGGAAATAATATACCACAACCCAACAGTCTTCAATCTCTTTGGGTGGAGCCAATCTTACATAGTGGAAACATTATTTGGATCTACTTGCATGCCTTCTTGTCAATGTGCCTTAGGTATTCAACCTTTGAATCCCTAAAAGCACATTTGAAAATTTTTAAGAACAATTGGTGGTGCCATAGGAATTAGAAATATCTATGTGTTGTTTTTTCCTTGGTACTTCAAACTGAGGTCTATTTATTAACAGGATCACAAACACACTAAAATGCCACAACACAAGAACTTTTCATAGTGGAAAATGTACAACAATGAATCAATGAAATACAAAATGGATTTTTTCAAACCCAAAACTTGTTATATTACAACTTTACTACAACAAACATAGGGCTCCCATACCACGGACCATGGCCTTTACAATTAGCCCTAATACAAATAAAACTAGGGCTTGATGTCAACAATCCATGACCATTCATCTACCCTAGAACAAGACACACTTGATGTACTTGCTAGGAAGCACTTACACTAGCCCTTTTAGTCCACTTGTCTTGAACACTTGGCAGGTCCTTTGCCACCTATACATGTAGAGATCTTGATGCTCCAACACCTCTATCACTGTTGCTCACAAGGTCCTCTGCAACTTTATATTCCCTTCCACATCAACTCCTCGATATTTCTTTTGTCAATGGCACTGCTTCTCTAATGTCATTAAACTTAGGCATTCACAAGTCTACCTTCTTAAAACATCTTAGCTGCTCTAAAGGTTTCTAGACTTAGGGTCTTCACAAGCTGCCCTCTAACTATCTCGCTGCTCCAAATATGACTGAACTAGGGCACACATGTACAACCCTCACAATGGATATTTTTCACACCAATTCATATTACTTAGGGCACATAATAGGTCAACATCCTAAAAATGATATTGCACCATCAATATTATAACACTTGGGCATATAACACGATGTTCTAATCCTTCTTGTAAGACAAACTTCACTAAGAAACCACCTCTGGAATTATCTTCACAAGATGTTTCCTATATACCTCCCTTGTTGGCCTCTTACTCAGCCTATAGAAAGGTCGACCCTAAACCAATATTTTGTTTCCAAATTAGATCCACATCTCAACCTCCTGCGACCACCTCAATTTGGACCCTAACATTATTTATGTGGTCTCTACAATAGCCTCAACCTAGTGCATTCTTCTACGTGGGAATATAAGGAAACTCAACCCTAGCTTTCATAAAATAGACCTTTCAGACTCCTACAAAAAATTAGGGCTACGACCCTCTTCAAAGCTTCAGAAGAACTTGTCCCAATATATAGTTAATTCATCCACAAACAAAGTTAACAAAGCACAAAACCATGCCAACAAACTCATCCAACCCTCCATGTGGTAGGTCAAATTAGAACATCATAAAAAAACATGTTCTTCTCCAACTCGACCTCCTTGAGGGTATATGACTTCCTTAGGAAAATTTCTTCATAAGATGAATTACACTTTTGATGATCCAAATGAACACAGCCTTATATCTTCTTATACTGATGTAGGTGGTGTCACTTTCCACCAAGGATCATCTCTTATATCCCAAGATGAATTGAGCCTCCATCAAAAAACCCCACTAACATTAGAAATAAAATTATTTTCATTTTTTATTTCCCGCACAATTGAAGCCCTAGGTGCCTCTCAGCCCATCAAGGGAGCCCCTTGTGCATCTAAAGAATAAGAAACCATTTTCTCCTTGGGTCTTTCACCCATGAATTTTGGTACAAATCCCACTACTTGGATACATTTCCTAGAAACCAAATTTTGTGGGTCAACTCCTCACAAACCTAGTACCCCAGGGGTTGTGGGAGTAACTCCAAAAATACACATTTCAAAACTCCCTCTTAGTGAGGGAGGTACTTCCATTTCTTAGAAGTAATTCGTCATTCTCAGCAACACTAGCCCAATCTTTTGTTTTCACCACTGCAACATACCCTGTAGAATGAACCACACTATCATTGGTAGTCTCCCTACCTCAATCTCGTTAGAACCCGAAGATTCAAAATTCCATAGGGAAGCTGAAAATCCTTTATTGTCTACCTCTAAAGTTAGACTTCCTCTGAGTCTACACAACCTTCACTAGCTCACTTTGCTTTCCCTCATCGATAGTTCTATTATTGAACTTGTGTCCTTTCAAGGTCAATTTGAGTTGTAGTCGAACACTAGGTCTGATCACTCTAGACCACCGTAACTCAACTCAGCAAGCGATCTCATCCTCCTAGGTCAAATACATCACGTAAACATGGCTCCAATGTGAGATGTACAACTTCAAAACCCAATGAAGATACTAGCCCGCCATCATCTTGTCCTTCACATGGAGCTAGCTCTTTCATTCCACAACACCCCTTGAGTAGTCCCAACAATCTTTGATAAGTCATTGAATGTCCATGATATGCAACCTTCCACAAAAAAAATTGTTGTTCACCAGGTTCTCCACCAATCCATCAAAATTTCTAGCCTATCTCGTCACCTAGCCAGTCAAGACCACATTTCCATGTTCTCAGTTGAACCTTCTACTCCATGTTTTAGGCAATTCCATAGCTCTCTCTTAAGTTTATTCACTATGCACACTCTAATTCAATTGTCCCTTCAAAGTAGATCTGATACCATGTTGATTTTTCCTTGTCACTTCAGAATTAGGTCTATGTCTAAAACACAATCACAAACACACTAAAGTGCTACAACACAAGCACTTTGCACAATAGAAAATGTACATGAGTGAATCAATGTAGTACACAATAGATTTTTACAAACCCAAATCTTGTTATATTACAAATTTAGTACGAAAAACATAGGTCTCATGTACCAGGGATCATGGCCCTTACAATTAGCGATCTCATCCTCCTAGGTCAAATACCTCATTGCACAAGGCTCCAATGTCATATGTGCAACTTCAAAACCCATTGAAGATACTACCTTGTCATCATCTTGTCCTTCATAAAGAGCTAGATCGTTCATTCCAAAGCACCCCTTGAGTAGTCCCAACAATCTTTGACAAGTCATTGAAATTCGATGGTATGAAACATTCCACAAAACAAATTGTTGTTCACCAGGTTCTTTGCCAATCCACCAAAACTTCTAGGCTATCTCGTCACCTAGCCAGTGAAGACCACATTTCCATGTTCTCAGTTGAACCTTCTACTCCATGATTCAAGAAATTTCATAGCTTCCTCTTAAGAGGCTTCACTATGCACACTCTAATTCAATTATCCCTTCAAAGTAGCTCTCATACCATGTTGATTTTTCTATATCACTTCAGAATCAGGTCTATGTCTAAAACATGATCACAAACACACTAAAGCGCCACAACACAAGCACTTTGCACAATAGAAAATGTACATTAGTGAATCAATGTATTAGACAATAGATTTTTACAAACCCAAAGATTTTTATATTACAAATTTAGTAAAAAAAATGTAGGGCTCATGTATGAGGAATAATGTCCTTTACAATTAGCCTTGACACAAGGAAAACTAGGGCTTGATGTCAATAACACATTACCATCAATTTTCCCTTGAACAATAAAAACTCGATTTACTTGTTGAAGAAGTGCTTACACTAACTCTTTTAGTCCACTTACCTTGAAGACTTGGCAAGTCCTTTTCCACCTATACATGTAGAGATCTTGATCCTCCAACACCTCTACCATTGTTTCTCCAAGGTCCTCTACAATTTCAGATTCTCTTGCACATCATCTCCTCAATATGCCTTCTACCAATGGAACTACTTCTCTAATGTCATTGGACTCAAGCCTTCACAATTTTTCCTTCTCACAACACCTCAACTACTCCAAAGGTTTATGCACTTAGGGTCTTCACAAGCTACCATCCAAGTATCTCCTTCTTGCTCCAAATATGATTTAACTAGGGCACACATGTACATCCATCACAATAGAGAATTTTCACATTGAATCAAAGTTCTTAGGGCACATTAAAGGCCAACCTAATAACAATGATATTTCTCCATCAATATCACAGTACTTGGGCATCCAATATGCTCTCATAATCCTTATTGTAGGATAAACTTCACTAAGAAACCACCTCTGCAATTATTTTCACAAGACATTGCCTATATACCTCCCTTGCTAAGCTCTTAGTCAACCTACAAGAAGCTCAGTCCTGTGATAGTTTACCTCGGAGATTATCGTTCCTGAATGAATATTGTATTACTGACTCAGATCCACATTTTAACCTCTTGCAACTACCTCAGTTCATACCCTAACCTCAGGGTTGTGGTCTCTACAAATAGCCTCAACCTAGGGAATTCTTTAACATAGAAATATATGGAAACTTGACCCTAGTTTCTGTCCATAAAATAGAAATTTCAGCCTCATTTTTCTACATAAATTCAGGGCTATGACCCTCTTTGAAACTTTAGAAGAACTCACCCCAATCTTCTATTAATTCATCCACAAACCAAGCTAATAAACCATAGAACCATGCCAACTAACTCATCCAACCCTCCACATCCTAGGTTAGATCAAAATATCACAAAGAAACACATCCTTCTTCTCTAACTCAGTCTCCTTGAGGGTTTGTGACTTCCTTAGGTAAATTCATTCATAAGATGATTTCCCCTTGTGATGATCTGAATGAACACAACCTTATCTCTTCTTGTAGTGATCTAGGCGATGTCACTTTCCACCAAGGGTCATGTCTTCTAGCCCAATACGACTTGAGCCTACATAAAAAAATCCCACTAACATTAGAAATAAGATTATTTTCATTTATTTTCACCAACACTATTGAATCCCTTAGTTCCCCTTAGCCCATCAAGGCTACCCCTCATGCATCTAATTAATAAAAAACTGTTTTCTATGTGGGTCTTTCACCCACGACTTTGGGTGCAAATCCCATTGCTTAGTTACATTTCCCAAAAAAAACATTTTTTGTGTCATCTCCTCACAAACCTAGTACCCCAGGGGTTGTGGGAGTACCTTCCAAGCTACAAATTTCAACACTATGCATATGGTTCATGTGGGAATCCTAGGTTTTGTTATAGATCAAGATATCATCAAATAATACCAATACAAATTTGTGGAGAAAGGGTTCAATTTTTTTAATCTTGATGCTATGGAAGGTGGATGAGCATAATAAATGACAAAGGGAATCTGTAAAAACTAATAATGGCCTTCATGTGCATAGAAAACTATTTTGATGGTGTTTTCCTCTTACACTTGTATCTACTAGTATCTAGAATGAAGGTTTAATTTAGTAAAAACTTGGTCCCATGAAGTTCATCAAAGAGGTCATCAATAACTACAATGGGAGTTTTTCCCTTGATGGTAAACTTATTTATACCTCAAAAGTCATTTGATGTGTACCAATTCCCTTCCTTATTTGATACCATGACCACTAGTGATCAATAAGTTCTAGTAGTGAGATGTGTGACTCCAGCATCCAACAGTTCTTAAATGATCTTTAATATTTTACTCTTTAGGAAAAAGGGTGTCTATAAGGACACGGATTGTGTGGTTGAGCACTTGGAACTAGGGAAATACTATGGTTATGATTCCCATGTGAAGGTGGTAAAACCTAAGGAATTTCAAATGCTTGTCAAGGATAACTACAAATTAGGGTGAATCACATGTGGTGGGTATCTCTACTATTGGAATTTTAATGTTTGCATTGATGTCAACAAGTGTTTAACAACATTTGAACAGTAATAATGAATCCTATTCCTTTTACTAGGTTTTATTGATTCTCATAATGTTTAAATATTGAATTTGAAGCTAAGCTACAAGACTAGTGGAAGATAGAGGTTTATATGAGGTAAATAACTATACATGGAGTGTTATAACCCACTATGGAGACTACTTACCTGCGTTATAACACAATGTATAAGAATATAGGGTGCATTACTATTACAGATGGTCTGAATGGTGTGATGACACATCGTAGCATGTGTTTGGATAGTTGAAGGTGTTTGACTATGCATGTGTTTGATTGGTTGCAGGTGTCTAGCTACGCAGCGTTCAGAGAAGAATGGAAAATCACAAGAAACTACCAAGGGTTTTTCCCATGGTATTTGGTGTGAGAGCTTAAATGGTTAATTAAATTTATTCTATTTGATATGGTCATCATGGGGTATTGAATGTAATTAATGTTTTGATTTGGTCCTAATGATGAGAAGAATTAGTATAAATGTATTATGCTAGTGTTGGAGGTGTGAGTGAGCTATAATGCATGATGATGCCTCTTATATGCCTATAGCATTGATCAACAGAGTGTTATATATTGAGGTGTAGAATTGAGATGTTACTATAGTGTTGTTGAACATATCATATTGGGCCTAGTGTGAAATTTGAAACAAGGTCCGCATAGAGTTTTAGGAGGTTGGGGCCTCTGACAAGTGGTGGCCTACCAAGATAGTGTTGGAAATATGTTGTCATTGATGTTAAGAGTTATCAACAGGTGGTAGCAGGGGGCACAGGTGTTAAATAAAATGCCTCAAGAATCAAGTTCTAGGCACACAATAAGGGTAAAAGATCAAAATTAGTGTAGTTCATTTGGAGCCAAGTTTAGAGCACTAGACCATCTTAGATGCAGGTGTAAGCCACCCATATGGATAGAGATATGAGAGACATTTCCAATGGTATATGGAAGTCCTAGAAAGGCCTCCTGGATCAAAAGATAGATCCAGTAAAAGTTTGGTGGCCCTAAGGTCTCCATAACAGAGTCAAAGGTGGTTGGTGAGCCTTTGGCCCGTAGCCAAAGTTGGCTCAAATTCCAAACTCAATGGAAAGGTTGGCAGAGCCTCTAAGTAAGATCTTCGAGTAGATGTGGCAACAATGGATTACGTCGGAGGATCCCACATTACAAGCTAGCCCAACAAACTTACCCTGGGGGTATTATTTTGTATCCAAGTCTAAGCGACTGAGAGTGGAGGACTGGGATGACACCATCCTGAAAGTGATACCCCGACAAGAGCACCTAAGAGGTTTCAAATATGGCTTAAAGTTTGTAGCACCAAGATATAGCTAAGTGGGTGGATCCCACCCTGCAGTGTTATCTTGGTGGGTTCACCTTGACGCTATCCTTTTGGCGCATAAATGGTTAGGTTGGGTCATGAACATCGATACATGACATTTGTAAGCCAACCAATGGGAGATTTGAATGGAGGCCCACTCCGATAGCTTAGCCCACATAGGGTGAGCCTGGAAAGAAAATCCTAGAGATAAGATAAAGAGGTAGCACAACAAAGAGTCAAACTGGAGGAAAATGAATAAAAACAAAAGGAAAAGGCTGGTAAGATGACAACCAAAATAACGAAGTAAAAGGTCGCAAAACAAGGCCTCAAAGTATTTTCTCTCTCCTCCAAGAAGATAGGTGGTAGCTCATGACATCAACTAATAAGAGGTGGACATGCAGCATACAGATATGGAATTTTTGGGCACCCAAAGGGCCCATTTTTGGGTGACAACTGTCACCACTCATGTGTCGACACATGGAAAGAGTGACTTCGGCATGACATCATTTCGACAGGATAAGACTGAAATATTTAAATGGTGCGCAAGAAGTATCATCGAACGACAGGTGTGAGGACACGGTAGTAGATTGACACAACAACAACCAATGGATAGAGCACCGAGCGGTCCGCACTAGACAACTTAGCCTGCAAGACAAGAGACTAGAAGTTTTAGCTTTGTACAATTGGCAGCGACATCGGCCAGAAGTCACTAGGCCACGGAGGTAGAGAAGTAGCCAATGGAATGGGTGTCAAGTGGTCCCCACGGACACATCTATTGAAGAATATAGAGCAATTAGGTGTAGTGTGATTCTTCTTGACTTGATAACAATTTGTGAAGTATTTTTACTTTTTATTGTTAGCATAATCTTCTTCTTGTTATTATTAATGCATGTGTGTGTGATTCATGAAACTGCTAACAGAAACATAAGAACAAAAATACAAGATGTTGGCTCTCTGCCAGTGCCAAAACTTCTCTTCTCTTGAAAGGAAAACCCTTTAGTAAGTTTCTGTTATTGAAAGCTTCTTATTGATCAATGCCAAACCCTAGACCCCTGACTAGAATATCCTCCAAGCACAAGTCAAGTCCTTCCTCCTACCTGCACTTCGTTTCCCTAGCACTTTGTCCTTTTCCTTCTGGCACTTTGTTCCCCAACACTTCATCCTCCTTCTTTACGTACTTCATTCTTCTTTCAACTTGTTGATAGTCCTTAGTATACTAGCTCTAGAAGATACTCTAATCTTTGATCCTTAGTGAGATCCTTCACCAAGAGGATACCTTCCTTTTCTTGACCCAATCGAGCTTCTTCTTGATGTATAGTGAAGACTTGATATAGTGGTACTGTAGCCCTAGTTTCTGACATGTGTGGGAGGTTTACCTTATGCTTTTAGCTCCTTTCTCCTTATGAGGCCTTATAGGCCTAAGTTACTAGCCCAAAAAAGGATGAATATATAACTGTGATATTTCTTTTGTTATATCCATTGACCGCCCTTCTTTTATCACATGTGTGACTATGCTTCTTCCTTAGAACAACCCTATAAACTTCGGTTTGTGTCTCTCATTATTTGTTGCACTAGAGGCTCCTTATATTTTGACTTTCTTCACCCTTTCTCAGTCTTTCTTCTTCATTGATTTCAGAGGTAGATTGATTTGTACTTAGAGGAGTGGACAACCTCTATATATAGAGGATTGTCTCTCCTTTAGGCCGACTTGAGGCTGACTAGAGGACAGTAGGCCAAATTGACATATATAATTCAGATTGCTTCTTTTGAGGTGTCGTTGTATGGAGGAGACTTGTTGACTTTGCCTGGAGGTATTCTCTTGACTCTAATACATAAATATACATGGTGTAACATGCCCTTAAGGTCTTCAACATTTTCTTTTGACTCTTTGACTCACCTATAACACTTTAACATGTGATAGACCTATTTCAATGAGAAAGAAACTCATTGACATATATTATAAAAATAATATTTATTTTCTTGAATAAACACAAATATCAAAAGTACATTTTATGAAGACCGAACCTAGTTACATTTCCTTCAGCACTCCCTCTTAACTAGGGAGGTATTCATACACCATTACAAGGTGTTCGAATATGTTTCAATCTTAAATAATTCACATAAGAGAAACCGGATTTGCAATCCATCTGTAATAGCATCATAATAACCAACATTGTTTCCACAGTAATGCCTTGACTCGTAGATCTATCTCTCAATAGATCATAGCACAATGTTGGTGAGACCAATGACTTATAGACACCTTTGCCATTGTCCCTCAAGGTACATACCCACTTGGGTGTTCACTGAGTATGACCTTCTAGGAATATTCTTGTCTTGGGTTCCCAGCCCTCAAAGAATAATTGTCCTCTTTCCTACTCTTGTCTTGGATTTCCTACACATCCTCAAAGAGTATAAGATGCTAGATGATTACCCAATCCTCCCATTCTTTCTTCCCAAGTGAAGACAAGAATGTTGTGTATATTACTTCCTCTCAATTGAGGAAGACAAGCCCAAGTATCTTCTGACACGGTACTTATCCATGTTACTTTATAATTGGGAACTTTTTATAACTCCCTCTTAGCTAGAGACTTGTCCATTCATCATCAACTTCTTCTTCATGGGTCCTTCAACTACTTGATCTTTTTCCTTCTTTCGTTGTCATGAAGTCTTGGTTCATACTTCCTTTTGGTAGGGCACCATCCATCGATCACTTTCCTTCCTAGTTTGACATGTCATTGCTTCCTTCATGAAAATTGGTCTTCTTGTCATCTGTCAGGTTATGTTGTCATTTGGCTATTCCTTTTTCATCTTGTCCATGCTTCGTAATACCCTTGTCATGGATGCTTCGTTGAACTTACTTGTTCCCATGTTTTGATCTAGCATCCCTTCATGACTTCATCCTGATATTTCTTAAATTTTGCTTTCTCTGGATGGCTTCCTCATCACGACATCTTCATTAGAGTAGAATCAGTTATCTTCACCTTTCATATCTCCAATGCTTTCATAGGTGTCAAGGGTCCTTCCTTTCTTTGTCTTGACTTATTTCGGGAGATATCTTCAATGGTTCTTTGTTAGATAGTGATTCTTTGTGATCATGGTGTTATTCACATGCTTTATCTCTTTCTTCATTTACTTCTTCTTGGATAGATTGGTCAACCACCATATGCTCCTTGTGAGAGCACTTCTTCATGTCATAGAAATATTCCCATGACTTCAATAATACACATATGATAACATGACATAACTTTGATGCATACATACCTCATATTGATTCTTCTTTGATCATCTTAGCTTTATTTAATTGTTTGTGGTGTGGCCCTTCTTGCTTCATCTTAGCTTGCCTTCATATCATTATTTTCCTGAATCTCATGAATGATATTCCTAATGAGACATCTACTTTTCTTTATGAATCTTCTTTTGAAGATTCCATCATAGGATCTTAAAGACCCTTTCCTTGCAAATGTTTCTTTTCTTTTTATGATGGAAGTCTTCTAATATTCTTAATCATGATCAATTTTCTTTCATCGTGGATGAGGTCCTATACTAGGTATGCTCCTTCTACATGAATATATTGAGCTATATTTATCATGCTCCTATATTCTAGAATATATTTCTAACCATGCATTTTTGTTCTTATTATATAGGCTACTTCTACATGAGTATATAGAACTCTATGTAATTCATGATTCTAGGTTCTAGAAGATGTTTCTAGCTATGAAAATTTATTTTATTCCTACATTCTCCTATCCTACTCAAAATTTTGAAAGAAGACCTGAAGTAAATAGTCTGACTTAGTCATAGTAGAGATCCAGATGATCTTCCTTCTTTTGCTTATTTTCTTCTTCTTTCACCTATTGAGTCATGTGAGCTTCTTCCCTCTTTATTTTGTTGTTTTTTTTCTTCTCAAACTTAGGACAATTCCTTTTGTAGTGTCCATATTCTTGGCATCCATAGCATTGGATTTTGGACATATCTTTGTAGTTTGTTCTTCATGGACCAAATTTGCAAAAAATTCCCTTTCTCTTGGCCATGGTAGCAAATGTTTGCTCCTTTGATCCCACATCTTACTTTTCTTTAAGTCTGGTTTCCTTTGTCTTTCATAGAGACCACATTTCACCGAGAGTGGTTGCTTCATTCTTGGCATATATGCTTGATGTGAAGTTGTCCCAATCCTCAGGTAGAGCATTGAGTACTACAGTTGTCATTTCTCTATCAGGCATGACTTCCCCAAGCTCTTGAAGTTGATCCCTCATCTTAGAGATCTTCATTAAGTAGGGAGCTATTCATTCCTTTGATATCTTCATCTTGTACAATTCATTTCTTAGAGATATCACTTCTCCAGCTATCGATACTGAGAATAGATCTACTAGTTTATCATAAATTTCTTTTGATGTCTCAAATTTGGAGACACGAGTGAGAGAGTCCTTGATAGATTCTATTAGAATCCTTTGAGATTTTGTCACATCCTTATTGTACTTGGCTAAGGCTTGGGTTTGTTCCTTAGCAGGGATAGCGATATTCCCTTTGACATATTCTAGAAGTTCATTCTCCTTGAGAAGTAAATCAGTCCTCTTCTTCCATACAAGAAAGTTATTGGTACCTACCAATTTGTTGCTTTCCTTGCAAAATGACATTGATGTAAATTCAGAAGGGGACATATACTTACTTGATATATTTCGAAATGTAGTTGACTTCTTTTCTCCTTGAAGTCTTGGTAGCTTGGCTTGCTTGAATCATGATATTCCTAAAGATGTCTTATCCAAGTGGGCTTGCTTGATGATGAGACTCTCTTGATGATTTGTGGCTTGACGTAGGTCCCTCTTTGATCTTTTCTTCTTTGTAGGTGCCTTTATATAAGCCTCTTCTTCTAGATTTGTACTCTCCCCTCATGAATGATAGATGATATACCTTCTTTTCCTTGATGTGATAGAGACTTCTTGGCTTGATGCTTCAAATTTTGAAGATGTCCTTCCCTGATGAGTGTTCTTGAGACACCCTTTCCTTGATGTGCCACCCTAGCTCTGATACATGTTTAAGAATCTAGAAAAATTAGGTGTAGTGTGAT
>APFE030200563.1:61943-91150 GCA_000404065.3 Pinus taeda | reverse complement strand
ATATATTCATAAAAGTAACTACGGTTCCTTCAAGAAATCAACCGAACCATACAAGCATCATTCCAGTTATGTAAAGCTATTTGGACGTGTATAAATAGATCAACACTACAATAATCTTGTGTTGGCAGCAGCGAGTCTCAGCCACAGTTACGCTCTTAGCCACGGGTCCGTCAAATTACTTATAGCATGCTAGCGTGAGTTAAGTGAATTCAATATATTGAATTTATATGTTGGGTATTTCGTAGGTTGCATACTAGGTTTGGTCATACGCAGGCTGCAGCCAACACTCCACGCAGTCATCACTCCTGAAACGTTGTAGGATCAGCCAGCACTCCGCGTTGATCAGATCTTTAACCAGCACACCAGTAGCTCCACGCCTTAGCGCTCCACCTCCAGCAGTGCCGCTCCTCCAACGCTCTGATACCACTTGTTGGTCCCAGATGCACAGCTTAATCAAATAAACACACAACAGAATAAATCAAGCACATAAGACACATGAATTAATGTGGTCCACCCAACCAATCTGGGCTATGTCCACACAACATAGGCATCGGAAATTTATTAATCAAACAGTAGATTACATAATGAAAACCTCATAAAACTCTCACCCTCTTAGCCAACATCTGAATGATTGCCTGTTATATAGCATGGAGAATCTAACAGCCTCATTAACTCACTCACATCAAATATAGGAGGCATTAACTCCCTCCCAACAAACTGGAGTTAATCTAGGAACTGAATTTCTATTGTTGTCACCTTCAGAGATTTTTGCCTATTTCATTACAAACAGAAAATCTCAACAGAACAATTCTTTATAAATTGAATTGAATATGAGTGTCATGCAAGAGATGGTAAGAGGAGGAGGGAGAATATGTTTAGAAGGGAAACAAAACCTCCAAAGTGTGCATAAGTGACCAATTGTACCCACTAATCATTGATAAAACTATACCATCAATGACTCAATAAAAATTCTGATAAAGAGGAAATTGCACAAAGTGAAGCTACAAGGAGAGAGATGAGAATGGTGTAGTAGAAGTAACTGAATCCAATAATATTGAACAACAGAGATGAAGAGCACAAAATTATGGATTGAAGTCTGTGTTGAAGCCAACATAATAGAATATTTTCTATGTAACAGGTTTGATACTTAAGTGAAGTTTGTAGGCAAAAATCTGAAATCAGAGCATAAATTATCGAAGACAGGAAAAAGGGGAAAATAATTAGTTTTATTAGCCTTCAACAAGCATCTATTAGTTAACAGTCTTTAGGGATAATAAGTGATAAAAATAATTTACTTCCTAGAATTTTGAGGAGTGGAGGAATATCAAAGTTTGGGATGACGTGGTAGCTACTCGATGTGGAAAAAAAAGGGAAACATGTCAAACCTTTACAAACACATAGGTAATGTGATTTTATAAAGCGTTGATTGAGCATGCTATTGGGAATAGTTTGGGTGATGTAAGGTTGGAGTTATGTGTAGGAGTTGGTGATTTTGAAAATTGAATCGATGCATTGGTTAAGGAGACTAGTGAAGGAATTTTATGTCCCAAAGGTTTCAAGCAATGCTAGTTTTAAAAACAAACCGAATAACATGTGGTCAGGGGGATGTGGCATGTGGGCCAAGTCGAGTACAAGAAATCATTGAGAATGGAATCGAGTTGGAGATCATCCAAGAGATTCTTAATCATAAGTTCTTACATTACTCTATATCCCAAAATAAATCAATAGTGCATTCCAAGGATAGGCTAGAATGACATGGATTTGGGATTACATGGAAGGGTGAAAGAAATTGTCAATAACACACAGAGAGAAAGGGAGTATGTGCATATGTCATTCATCGAGTAATTATTGAATTGTCTTGGGGGATTTATCATTGAGCATAATTAAAAAGGCTGGGACTTAGGTTATATAGTGTGATCATGTGAAGGGCTTGTCCTTGCATGGTGTTATAAAAGGCTTAGTGCAAGCAGATATTTCAAAGGATCTTTAAGAGAAAGGTCAATGCCATTATGGTTGTGCCAAAGTATGGGTATGCACATGTTTAGGATTTGTATTAAAGTCTAAAATGTGATGGTTTTTTCATATTACACTTTCTATCCTGCCACTTAATTTTAAATAAATATTAAACGAAAATATTTCCTTTCTTTGGGTTGAGGGAAGCACCTTTTTTTCAAATTTTTTAAATGTGGGAACTTTAGGCTTGCAAATTGGTATAGCCAATTTGAGTCAGGAATTGTTTGGTATCAAAGCTAGAAATATCTCTCGCTTGAAATCCTTCGATGGAGGATATAAAATTCTCTTTGAAGACATAGAGTTTGCATAAAGATAGGTGTGGATATTATTTTAATTTTTCATTCAAGTAAAGGATATACGATTGTAGAAAGAACATTGATATTATATAAGGCACAAAGTAAGTTTAATTTGTTTTTGGTTTTGAGGATATTTGTTTAGGGAACATAGAATTTGGATAGGAATTTGATTTCTCATGTGAAGTTGATTTTGGAAGGAATTTGTAGACAAATGTTCCAAAGAAGTCTCTTACTTTGAATAGATTGGAGAAGATTTAAATTTTCTTAAAATATCCAGAGGAATGCATACGAATAAGACGAAGGAAATGTGTAGAGGACTGTCAAAAGAATTAGGTCTTGAAAAATATATTGACAAGTATTTATTTTTTTATGTTGGCACTAGTAATAAGTATTTTTGGTGGTAGGTAGAAGCCATACATAAAGTAGCAATGTGGCAAGAGAAGAGAGGAACAGGAAGAAATAAAGTTATTAAAAAAATAAGAAATCATGACAAAACTACAACATCAAGATGAAATTGATGAAGAGATAACAAAGGAGTTCACAAGACAAGAGAGAGGTGAGACATTGAAATTATGGAAGCCTTACATATTCAAACGTTGAGGAGAATCCATGCTCTAGAATAAACAAGGAGATAATTTTATATTGTGGAGAATCAGAAAGGGAAAACTTCCAACAACGATTGTGTAGAATTTTCCAAAGGTAGTTTCATAGTGACTCTGGGTAAAACTTCCATGAGAAAGAGAAGAGAAGGACCCCCAAAGGATACTTTGGTAGTATGGCAAGTGGGAAAATTTCTACAGGATGAAGAAGGTTTTTTGTAGTGAACAAGGAACGTTCACAAGAGGAAAATGTAAAGATGAATATTGATGGTCATGTGATGGGTTCAAAATAATGTCATAGTCAAGGAGGAAATAATATCAGGGAAGAAGATATGAAGAGGATAAGTTCTGAGGAATTAGAGAAAAAGATGGTTCAATTAAGAGCATAAATAAATCATGTGAAGAAGATACCATGGGAAAGTAAGGAAGATGAAAGATATTGTTGGATAATGAAGAAGAAGAAGAAGAAGACGGTAAGATGAGCTCCATCACAAAAAGAGTTGGGCAAAGAAGGTATGGAAAAGTGAAGGAAGAATTCAAAGAAACAAAGTATAATCCAATTGTTTATTGATAAGGCTTGTACGTTGATGAAGAAAACGATAGAGATGTGGAGAAGAGATTTATTGACAATCTGATAAACGTGAAGGCGTGTTGAAGAAGGCATCAAATGAGCCTAAGGAGACTTGTTTTTTTTTTAAACTAGTTATGTTTGAGTGATTGCAGGTAATGAACAACACTCAATTGACATGTTTATATAGATTGATAAAGAAATAAAGCCGTTAGAGGAGATGGTTGAGATTGATCAATTTATTCTTGAGAAATTATTGACAATTATTGGAAGCTTCCATGATAGATGATGGCGATGTAGAATTTCTTCAAGAAAATAATATTATATGAGATCGAGTAAGGAAAATTAGTTCGGTGATAAAGGAATCAAAGTTGAAGACTGATAAAGGAAATGTTAGTGATCTCACAAGAAAGCTCATATTTTTAGATGATTGGTTGGAAGATCCAAAGCATAGTGGTGAAGAAATTGTGAACATGAAAAATTCTAGGAGTTTGTAGGAGATGAGGTAAAGGTAGAGAAAAATCCAATGAGGAGTACCAAGAACAAAGTTCAACAAGAAAACAACATATATTTGCAGAGTATGTGATAGTAAGAGGACAAGATAGACATAGAGATTATAGAGATGAGGAACTTGATGATGAAGGTGTCTCAAAGGAGACATATTATAGAAAGAAGGAAAGTTAGTAGCAGATTGGATATGAATGAACGAGTCTACATAAAAAAAGGCAGAGGAGAATTGCAACATAATTTTTGGAATCCTAGAAGAAAGAAGAAGACAATGATAGAAAACATACATCATAGAAAGAATGATTAGCTACAAACCAAAGTTTAGGATCTAGGAGGATTTCCGCAATATATGGGAGCACATGGTCAAGAGACATGGTTTTTTTTCACATTGGGAGTATGATGTGACAGAATCTAACCTACAATTTGAGTTACATTTTGAGAATTTTTAGTGGTATTTCATTTACCAGGGGAGTTAGTTCCCTAATTATGTTTTAATTATTGAAATTAAATGTATTTCTTATAATGCTAGAAGAAATTGTAGATGATTGATGAGAGTGAGGAATATTGTAGTCAGATCTACTTCTAAGAAGAGATCTCAAGAATGTTTATAGGATTTAGAGAGATCTTAGGATTAGTTGAACCTCTTGAGGGAAAAGTGGATTTTTACGATCTTAATATAGGGGTTTTTGAGTGATTAGTAGATGTGAACCAAATTATGGTTTCAAAACCATTTTGTATAATTGTTTATCCAAGAAAGTCTGAATTAGAGGAGACAGGTAGAGAGATTTGAGTTGTGGAGGTCGAGTATGGGTAATGCCAAGTCTAAGACTGATTTTTTTCTAAAATCGGTCAAGAAGGCCTCTTATGTAACATCATGCACAATTGTATGATAACTTGGTTAATATAGAAAGAAATACTCTGTTTCAAGCATTCTAAGCAATATGTAGTAACCCAGTCTCTATATATCATGGTGGAACAATTATTTATAGCATAAATTGAATGTGAGTGTGGTGTAGGAGATGATAATATGAAGTGGGAAAGTGCATTTAGAAGGGTAGCACAAGGTTCAAATTCTATAGAAGAGATAATTGATCGAATAATGTGATCAATGAATCCACAAAAATTGTGATAAAGAGGAAAGATATCATATAGTTAAGTGTTAATGTTTTGGAAGCTCAAATAAAAATTCCCTCCATTGGAAAACCCTCCTCATTAAGAAATATGCTTCCGAAGCATTGGAAGAATTTAATTTAGTTGACGAAATTTATATTATTGATTTGGAAACTCACATGTGCATAAAAGGATAGATCAGCCCTAGGAAGAATTTGGATAACCTTGGAATCTTATACATACAAGTCAAGTGACCCTCATTTAGAGATCTTCATCAAGAATATTCTTCTTCCCTCTTCTTTGATTTGGCTTGCACAGGTCTAAACTCATTCATGGAGATTGGTTCATACAAGTCTGAAATTACATTGTTTGAATCTCGCACATGTGATCTAGGGTTTTGATTTACAATCATAGCATTGTCGTAAAGAGTTTTTAGTTGCAACTACAGGAAAGAAGGCTTATCCCTAAAGTTGTAGGGTTTCAACCACATGCACATACACTCTCTTCATGCGTCTGGAAACTACGGTTATATTTCATCAGTTGACCACAAAATTCAACAGTTGATCATAGATATTGACAATTGAATGTAGCTTCTGAATTAGAATTTTATTATTATTATTATCATTGTTGGGTTCATCTCTTGGATGTTGTTTAGTTGATTTTCCAGGATAGGTTTTTGGTTGAAGATATGGATCAATGTACTCTATCTTTGTTGAAACATTCAATGAAAACCTAATAAGAACAATAATTTGAAATGGTTTTCCCCATTATGAGGTTTTCCCCTGGTCTCCAACCAATCATGGTGTATTTATGTGTGAATTCTTTTCTTCTATTGTTCCTTTATGTTCCATTGCATTGATGATGGTATTGTTATTTCTATGTAATTTCATGTGTTGGTGAATAATGTTACGCTGCTATGGGGTGAATTAAATGTACAAATAATGAAATGAAATTATCGAAAGGATAAAATAGGGAAGAATGAGGAGACCTAAAATAATGCTAGATTTTGAAGTAAACCCTCAGCAATTTGATTATTAGGGTTTGATGGGTATCATGAGGTTAGGAAGAAACCTTGGAATATGATAAAAGCTTGAGTTGTGCAAACTGAAAAACCTAGTATGATCAATGAGAAGTTGTTCTAGTAGATTTAATCATAACCCTAGTTGAGATAACTTCAATTCGGCCTAGTTGGATGGATAATGGATAATGTTGACTCTTGAAGGTTGATTCAAGAGGGAGTTGATCTCCTCTCGTTAAAGGATTTGATAAGAAAATACTTCTTGAGAATCATCTAAATTGAATGAAAATAAACATAAGGAAAGAAGAAAAGGACTGGTGTTGAAAAAGGAAAGAAGTACCAAAGGAAAGTTTTCAAAGTAGCATCTGAAAATTAGAATACGCAAGTACTACAACTAGAAATGACAAATAAATGTTAGAAGTTGCGAAGGTATATGAATACTACAATGTATGTAGGCTGAAATATTTGATGGAAAGGTAAGTCTCGATGCATGACAAGGATATCACCTTAATGTATAGATATCAAAGTAATTTTTCTTTATCATACATGTGATATATTAATGTTTCTAAAATATTTAACATTTTAGACATGATCAATTTCATGAAGCATGCTAGATACATTGATTTTGATAAATGGAAACTTGATACTATATTTAATTATTATGATAAGCATAATGTAAGTGTGAGAATAATATTTATACTCTTGTTGATTTTCATAAGGTTTTTTAAATATTAGTAAATTTTATGAGTGGTAAAATGTGATACTTTGAATTGATGTTGTGATCATGATCCTTGAAGTATGAAGACACACTTATATGATTCTAAACATTGTTGAATGTTATGGTATATGTCAAAGAGTATGATATAGTTTATGATTTAATGGTTTTGTTTTAGCATAACAATATTATGATAGATAGGTTGATGTCATGAATGATGATGATTGAAGATATTTCTCATTAAGAGGGAGAAACCCTTCATGAAATATAAACACCTAGTATTATTACAAACAAAGACACTTGACTATTTAAGGAAGGATTCTAGATATGAATAACTATCTAATGTTGTTGAAGAAATTTGGGTAAGTTTTGAGTTGCGAAGAGAAGGTTTCTCCAATTCCAAACCTAAACTCCTAGGAGAAACACTACAAGGAAAAGACCTTCTAGTGGAGGTTTTTGCATCATCCCCTTTAAAAATAGCCAAAAAATCTATTTGTACTAGAAGTGACTAGTGGAGGTGGGTGGAAGGATGTTTTTTGAGAGTGCCTCTACAATATACAAAGACAATGGTGCTTTAATATCCATACAAGAACCAATGGAGAATAGAACATGGTGCACAACAAAAGATTTATTTCTATAAAATAAAAAAATATGGTGCACTAACTAACCAAAAGTATCTTTCCTTGAATAATTTATAGCAATGGAAAAAGGTTAAGTTTTAAAAATTGTCGGTGTTATATACGCCCTTAGCACCAGTTCCCTTCTTGTAGTAAAATTGTCTAGGTCATACCTAGAAGGAGCACCACTCTAGTTTAATTTTTTTTTAAATGTGGTGATATATTCCAAATAAGAATTGATTTTGTTAATGTATTAAAGCACCTTGGGGAATCTTCTAAAGAGAAGTGCTAGGAATTTTTCAATTTAAAAAGAAATGCAGTGTTATAGTCCAATAAAACACCTCTGTGGTACCTGTATTAGTATGTAGTAGGTAGTGTTAAAAAAAGCAGTGCTATAGGATTTTTAATTAAAAAAAATCACCACTCTTAGATATATGATGCACTGGTGTGGTTATAATAATGCACTGTAGGAGGGTTAAATAAAAAAAACCTACCAATTTTAAATTTCATTTTTACCATCTATAGTGCTGGAGAGCTTTGGACCATTAGTTCCAATCTTGCATCATGCAAGGACCATGACATTAGTTTTTCTCTTTATCACCATTTTTCAGTACTGTTCTCAGTGAATGGATTTACAATTTTCCCAAACAATGGTGAAATTTGTTTATCTCAATTACATCTTCACAATCCCTCTCTAACGAGAAAATGTCCAAGTAATGTATCTATTTCTCTCTAATTTAATTTTTTAGTCGATTAAAATTGTAAATTAGTTTTAAAAATCCATTATTCTTGAAAAAAAATCCAACATCTTCCATACAATATGTTTAGCTCACACCGATAACGGTGCAACCTGTAAATTTATAGGGTGCAATGAACATAATGCACCACTATTCTTTGGAAATAATGAACATAATGAACATAATGCACTGCTATTGGTAAATGTAAATTAATTGGCAAAGAGATAAATTGTATTTTGTTGTGTTTATATTTACCAAACACATAACAAAAATAATATAAAAAATATAGCTTGATGCATTCGATACCCTGGATGTTTCATACCAATGCGAAAAGGTTATATGTGAATACCAGTGAATAAATGAGATGCACCACCATGAAAATTTAAATATGTGAATCAACATTGGTGCATCATACATATGTGCACACTGATGCTAATGTGGTTATATTTGATAATGCACTAGAGCCGATGCATTACTATTTTTTGGGCACACTGGGGATTTTTTTCTTTAATTAAAAGTTACGTTTCCATATTTATAAGTACATTTTCCATTTATTAAAAAAAATATATTTTATGTAAGAGGTTGATGTATTTTTTATGTCAATTATGTAGTAGAGATGGCATCAAAGGGAGTAGGAGTAGGAGGAGGAGAAAATGGCAGACCAATAAAATATGGTCTGACCATGGGAGGCTATAGAGAGGGAGAGGGATTTATACCCTCACCCTATTAGCAAAATAACCCAAGCGCTCTTAAGGAATGTATGCCTCCTCAAGTACTATGAGGAGGATACATCCGTTAAGGTTAAATTCATATTATTGGCACATCTGATCCATTGGTGGAGTGTCCAAGGGCAGGGTTTCCATGTTGGTCCTAATGCCTTGTATAGGCCCTCTTAGGAAGACATATACTTTATCACTGGCCTATCCAGGGGAGGGGAGGATTTTACCCAATTCCTTGATGTCCCCCATCGTGTTGCAACAGAGAGTAATCTTGCATACTCTTAGAGATATTTTGTGTCTCATGTAGCCCGTACGACATATTTTAAGGCGAATGGTGCACAATTACAAATTTATTCTTTTTCTGCAAAGGATTTGAGGAGGCTCTCATTATTAGTGACCACCATTTCACACTTTAGTAGTGATGGTCAAGAAATTAGTTTCCCTCTTTTGTAATATTTCGATTACTTTATTTAGGCACCACTATGTATTAGATTGTTTTCCATCCTTTTGATTCAAATTTGTATGGCTTTAGAGAGATTTCATGTGATGATACATGGGAGGGTGAGCTTCCCTTTCACTTCAAAGATTTTATTTTAATTTTTGGAGAGGTTTCTAGAGTTGAGGCCTACATTTGACTGTCGCCCTCATAGGATGATGACTGAGGTTTGCATGTGCAAGTTGGTCCATATGATTCCCAAGAGGGTCCTTCAGGAGTATCCAGCTAGGCTTTCTGCCCAGCACAAGCACTACTTGTTGGTTTTTCTAACCACGTGTTTATCTTGTTGTTATTTTCGTATGTGAGGATTGATTCGAAACAATATCCCAAGGCACTCTTCACACTGGACAAACCCCTATATGTTAGAGGTAATATTAGTGTTTTCTTAAAATTAATCTAATTTCATTTTATTGTTTTAATTAATTAGAAAATAATTTATTCTAGCATGTTATTTAACTTTTTTTATTAAATTTCTTAATGAAATTTTATAAGTATTATTGTGTACTATATATTTTTGTAGACATCATCACATTTGATGGGGACATGCCTCCTCCCCCAATGGATGGAGGATATGACAAGATAGTCGAGGCCCAAGAGGTTGAGGGATATCCCTATGGGGTCGTGGGTGTTTGATCCCATAAGGTGGTCTAACATTTCACATGGAGTATTAGAATAAATTATCTAGAGGTTTGGTTGAGGAGGGAGGATGCCCTATGAGGAATGCATACATTAGTGAAGATCCTAGGTTTGAGGATCTCAACCAGGACTATAGTTGTGAGATGATGACTCTTATGCATCATATCGTTAGAGCTAGTGTGCCATTGGTAGTGATGAGAGATGTAGGGTATCCAATGACATATACATCAAATTATGATTATGAGGGTTATGATCATGATGATGAGGGTGGGGATCATGATGCTTCTAGTAGTACTACCCCTTTAGATCATGGTCAAGGTGTTGGTGATATTTCATGTAGTGAACCTCCCACTTAGTCATCTAATGATCAAATGCTAGATGTAGAGGATGTGCCTTATGTTTCTCTCGAAAGAACAGACCAACCACCTCCTCCTCCACCTCAAATTTCGGGAGACATTGAGGTATTAGTTAACCACCCATCATCTTCTTCTGCATATCACGTTGACACTACTGTGTTTGTTGTATTTTTTTTCATTTTTATGTAATTATTTTTAATGTTGTATTTGATGTGTAAATCATTAGGTCATGTTAGATATGTTCATTTAAGGTTCTTGTAGATAGATGTGTATGTGAGAGCAGTTATTTGACATGAGATGTGCATTAATTTAAGGATGTGTGTAATGTTGATGTTAGATTACAAAGTTTGTGTTTCATTAGAATTGATCATGATGATGATTCCCTATTAGATTATTATATTTTTGTGCTAGCTACTAACTTTTATATGTGTTAAAGGGTTATATAATTAGATGGTGGTATTGAATTTGAATGTGTATCTTAGATGATGTTTATGTTTGTTAGATGGTTGCCATGATGATGTTTATTTTAATCAAATAATATTTATTATAGATTATGTATTGTAGAAATTATATTAAACTTTTATATATGAAATTTCTTCCAAAATTACTTACATAAAAAATAATGCAAATATATTGTTATAAATTACAAAGTTTAGTATGGTGGAAACTATGATTGCAAGATTACGATAAATATTTTTCTATTGTTTATATAGTTAATTCATATTAATTCTAAGTTACTTATTAAAATATTTCAATACTTGTAAAAAAATTATTAAAGTTAAAACAATTTAGCTAGTTCGTGATAAGGTGAAAAGTCGTAACTCATTATTTTGATCATCAAGGTCGAATTCTTTTTTTTTTTATATTGTATTACATCAATCATATTTTCCTCCACCTTTATATTATATTTTGTGAATTATGCATGTGCCATGTTCTATCCTTGTATAATGGGGATCACTGAATTTACTACATCGTCATTGTATTACACAAACTAATTTATATGACACTTCTTTAATACTCACCATAAGCTATTAACTTCAACTATCATTTTGACATGGCCCGTTGAAGGTGGTACATGAAAATGTTATTGTTCTATTAAAATGATCATAACTAAAGGATATAGTAGATAAGGCTTCCACTAAGGAATTTTCATTCTACCACACATGTTTAGAATACATTAAGAAAATTAGTAGTAAGGAAAATAAGGGAAGAAAGTTGTCAAGCTATGGAGAGACAGTCAATTCAATGGCCAAACAAGAGAAAAGTTTCCACTAGCCTACTAGATATCAATAGTACTTAAGCTTGGCCATAAAAAGGAGACATATAAATAAAATTTGAAAGATAGGGTTGGAAAATGCTACATGCATTCCAAAAATATTGGACTTTAAGGAAATAGTATATTGGTTTGTAAGACAGTTTGATTGAAAGACTAGAACTATTTGGCTCAATTAAGGAAATAATCCAATACTTCTTATTCACAAGGCCTTTAGAAAACTTTTGAAGTTTCCCAAGACATATAGGAAGCCAAAGCTATTTGAAGCCAACACTTTTATGCATTTACAAGGTGACATGATGAATATTTTACAATATTTATATTACCTTCTACACCCATCTTGTCTAATATTACTTCTCTATATATCTCTATTTTTGTTGAGCCAAATAGATATTTCTCCTTGTTATTTTATTAGTTTATGGGAAGTCAATCAATTGACAAAGGTCCTAGGTTAATACTGTATATTTTTTAATTTTCATTCAAAAGCAATACTAATTTTGATTGCGGGGAAGTGATCAGCAATGAGATATATTATCAGTTGGTCAATTTAGCTAAGACCCACACATACTATATCGTGGCCTACATCTTAATAACACTAGTTTCATGTAATATGTTCCACAAACTAACTTGTCTGAAAAATATGAACCTATATATAGAACAAGCTCAATTTTTGTACCTTACCATGTGGAAGCATAAGCCCCCACTTAATTTTTATCATGTGCAGTATAATTACATTTATGAATTTAACATATACTAAAAATGAAAGTACCTAAGAAGATTTATGATGAAGTAACATATTTCCTAATATTAAATGGGAGATATGAGAAGTGAGAGAATAATAGTCTCATCAGAATATATAGATTTCAAGAAAACCCATATTGTTCTCAACATTTGTCCTTGATAGATACTTTGTTTTCAAAATATGCAGATCATACCTACCATGGTTTATTTTATTTTAAAGGAAGAAGAAAATCAATTCATTACACTCCATTGTACATTGGGAGAAACTACCATATGAAATTCCTCCCATTTCACAAATTTTTTTGAATTATTGAAGACTTATTTTGATTGAAGTTGAATCCATCCAAGGATTCAAACTTGATTGTATATTTTCTAGTCATCTTGCATCTATGAAATTACAATTTCTTTAAAAGTATCTTAGGGGAAAGTGGAGAGAACCAAGTCTCTAGAATACTTATCTAAAAAAATCATGTTAATAATATAGTAAGAACCATTTATAATGGGAAAAAAAATCAAAGGGTGAAAAGGCCCATTAGTTGCAATCATATTCAAATATCTAAGACTAGTCAAAGATCCTCTTCTGTACAGAATAAAAAGGAAACAATTGTGATAAGATGAAATAGAAATGAGAAAAATTCTCATGATGGTGATGGGGAGGAGCCACGCCATTTTGTCTTTCTTAATAAGTCTCATGTACTCCCATAACATAAAATGATGTAGGAGCATCTTACCTCAAATTCGAAATACAGTTTAACTAGATTTAGGGGTATTTAATTCATCAAGGGAGCTAATTCCCTAATTGATTTTAATTATTTAAATTAAATGTATTTCTTATAATTCTACACTAATTGTACATTTGTGATGAGAGTAAGGAATATTATAATCATATCTTCTTCTAAGAATAGATCTTGAGAATGTTTATAGGAGTTAGAAAGATATTAGTCTTATATCTCTTGAGGAAGAAGTGGACATAGGTGATCTCAAGGTAGGGTTAAATTGAGGGATTATTGGACTTGAACTAGATGGTTTCATAACCCTTTTGTATAAATATGTAGCCAAAAAAGTGTGAAGGGGAGGAGAGGAGTAGAAATATTTGAGTTATGGAGGCAGAGTATGGCTAAGGCCAAGTCTGAGACTAAAGTATTGTAAATTGGTTCAAGAAGGCATCGTATGTAATGTCATGTACAATTGTATGATGTTTGGTTAATATATAAATAAACACTCTATTTGAATTGGTTTTAGCAATATGTGGGAACTGAGTCTCTATTTGTCATTGTGAAAAATTCTTTTTAACTTGAATTGAATATGAGTGTGGTGCAAGAGATGCTAAGATGAGGAGGGAGAATGTCTTTAGAAGGGAAACAAAAGGTCCAAAGTGTCCGTAAGAGACCAATTGTATCCACTGATCATTGATAAAATTATATGATCAATGATTCAATAACAATTGCGATAAAGAGGAAAGTGATCACAAAGTTAAGCTACAAGGAGAGAGGCCAAAATGGCATAATGGAAGCAACCAAATCCAATAATATTGAATGATGAATATGAAGAGAAAAAAAGTATGTATTAAAGTCAGTGTTGAAGCCAACATAATAGAATATTTTCTATGTAACAAGTTTGATACTTAGGTGAAGCTTGTAGACAAAAATCTTAAATGAGAGCATAAATTATTGAACATATAAAAAAGTGGAAAAGTCTTAGTTTTATTAGCCTTCGACAAGCATCTATTAGTGGACGTGGAAAAATAAAGAGAAACGTGAAAAGAAATTACAAACACATGGGTGACGTGCTTTTATAAAGTGTTGGAAGATTGTTAAACGATGGAAACAATAAATTTCTCATTCCTAGGAGTCTGACATCCCAAAAAGATTGATTGAGTGTGCTATTGGGAAAGGTTTGGGTGATGTATGGTTGGAGTGACGTGTAGGAGTTTGTGATGTGGAAAAGTGGATTGATGCATTGGTTAAGGCGATTAGTAAATGAAGTTTATGTGTCCTAGAGGTTTGAAGTGATGCTAGTTTTAAAAGTAGACCGAATAACATGTAGCTAGGGGGATGTGGCATGTGGGCCAAGACGAGTACAAGAAATCGTTGAGAAAGGAATCCAGGGGGAGATCAACCAACCCATTACTAATCGTAAGTGCTAACATCACTCTAGATGGGAGATCCAAAAATAAATAAACAATGCATTCCAAGGAGAGGCTATAATGACATTGTTGTGGGGTTACATGGAAGGGTGAAATAAATTCCCAATAAAACACGAAGAGAAAGGGACTAGGTGCATATGTCATTCATCAAGTAATTATTGAGTTGTCTTGTGTGATTGATGGTTGAACATAAATAAGAAGGCTGGGACTCAGGTTATATAGTTTGATCATCTGAAGGGCTTGTCCTTGCATGGTGTTATAAATGGCTTAGTGTAACCGGCTATTACAAAGGTCCTTTAAGAAAAAGGTAAATTCATTCACATTATAATTTCTCCCCACACACTTGTTGTAGATAAGGGTAAAGGCCATCATGGTTCTGCCAAAGTATGGGTATGCACATGTTTATGATTTATATTAAAGTCTAAAATGCGGATGGTTTTTTCGCATTACAGCTTATGTCCTCCCCCTTAGTTTTAAATAATATTAATGGAAAATATTTCCTTTCTTCAGGTTTATGGAAGCACCTTTTTGTCAATTTTTTTCAATATGGGAATTGTAGGCTTGCAAATTGGTATAGCCAATTTGAGTATGGCATCATTTGGTATGAAAGCTAAAAATATCTTTAGCTTGAAAACCTTCAATGCGGGATACAAAAGTCTCTTTGAAGGCATAAAGTTTGTAGAAAGATAGGTGTGGATAATATTTTAAGTTTTGAATTGATGTAGAGGATATATGATTGCAGAAAGAACATCGATATTATGTAAGGCACAAAGAAAGTTTAATTTTTTTCTTTGGGTTTGAGGATATTTGTTTAGGGAACAAAGAATTTGGATAGGAATTTGATTTTTCATGTGAAGTTGATTTTGGAATGAATTTGTAGACAAATGTTCAAAAGAAGTCTCTTACTTTTAATAGATTGGAGAATATTTAAATTTTCTTAAAATATCCAGAGGAATGCATACAGATAAGACAAAGGAAATGTGTAGAGGATTGTCAAAAGAATTAGGTCTTGAAAAATATATTGAAAAGTATTTATCTTTTTATGTTGACACTGGTAATAAGTATTTTTTTTTGCAGGAAGAAGCCATATATTAAGTAACAATGTGGAAAGAGAAAAGAGGAAGAGGAAGCAAGTAATATCTTAAAAAAATAAGAAATCATGACAGAACCACAACATCAAGATAAAATTGATGAAGAGATAACAATGGAATTCTCCAGAGAAGAGAGAGGTGAGAAGTTTAAATTGTAGAAGCCTTACATATTCGATAGTTGAGGAGGAGCCATGCTCTAGAATAAATAACGAGATAAGGTTATAATGTAGAGAATCAGAACGGGAAAACTTCCAATAATGGTTGGGTAGGATTTTGCAAAGTTAACTCCACAATGTCTGTGCATAAAATTTCCATGAGAAAGAGAAGAGAAGGATAGAAAGAGAAGAATTTGGTACTATGGAAAGTGGGAAACATTATACAAGTTGAAGAATGTTTTTTGTAGTGAACAAGGAATGTTCACAAGAAGAAAATGTAAAGATGAATATTTATGGTCATGTGATGGGTTAAAAAGAATGTCATAGTGAAGGAGGAAATAATGCCAAGGAAGATAGCATAAAGAGGATAAGTGATGAGGAATTAGAAAAAAATATGGTTGAGATAAGAGTAGAAATAAATCATTTGAAGAAGCTATTATGGAAAAGCCATGAAGATGAAAGATATTGATGGAAAATGAAGAAGAAGAAGAAGGTAAGTTGAGCTCCATCACAAAATGAGTTGAGGTAGAGAAGGTATGGCAAAGTGAAGGAAAAAATCGAAGAAGATAAGTATAATCCAACTGTTCATTGATAAGGCTTTTAAGTTGATGAAGAAAATGATAGAGATGTGGAGAAGAGATTTATTGACAATTTGATGAACATGAAGATGTGTTGACAGAGGAATTAAATGAGCCTAAGGAGCCTTGTTTTTTTAAAATTGGTTCCTTTTGAGTGATTGTAGGTAATGAACAACACTTAATTGACCTGTTTGTACAGATTGATAAAGAAATGAAGCTGTTAGAGGAGATGGTTGAGATTGATGAATTTCTTCTTGAGAAATTGTGGTCAATTATTGGAAGCTTCCATGACATATGATGGTGATGTTGAATTTCTCCAAGAAGATAATATTATAGGAGATGCAGCAAGGAAAATTAGTTCCGTGATAAAGGAATCAAAGTTTAAGATTAATTAGGGAGATGTTAGTGATCTCACAACACTGATCATATTTTTAAATGATTGGTTGGAAAATCCAAATCCCAGTGGTGAAGAAACTATGAAAATGAAAAATTCTAGGAGTTTGAAGGGGTCAGGTGAAGGCAGAACAACAACTAATGAGGAGTACCAAAAACAAAGTTCAACAAGAAAACAAAAGAGATTTGCACAATATGTGCTAGTAAGAGGACAAGCTAGACATAGAGATTAAAGAGATGAGGAAGTTAATGATGAAGGTGTCTCAAAGAAAACATACTATGGAAAGAAATAATTCTAGTAGCATATTAAATATGAATGAATGAGTCTACATCAGAAAAGAAAGAGGATAATTGCAACATAAATTTTGGAATCCTGGAGGAAAGAAGAAGAAAATGATAGAACAACAACATTATAGAAAAAATGATTAACTACAAACCAAAGTTTGGGATATCGGAGGATTTCGTCAGTCTATGGAAGCACATGGCGAGGAGAAATTGATGCTTTTCACATTGGGAGTATGATGTACAAGAATCTAACCTACACTTTGAGTTACATTTTGGGAGTTTTTAGGGGTCTTTCAGTTACCAAGGGAGTTAATTCCCTAATTGTCCTTTAATTATTTAAATTAAATATATTTCTTATAACTCTAGAAAAAATGTACGTGAGTGATGAGAGTTAATAATATTGTAGTCAAATATACTTCTAAGAGGAGATATCAAGAATTTTTATAGGAGTTAGAGAGATCTTAGGATTAGTTGAATCTGTTGAGGGAAAAGTGGATTTAGAGGATCTTAAGATAGGGGTTTTTTGAGTGATTACTAGATATGAACCAAATTATGGTTTCAAAACCCTTTTGTATAATTATGTATCCAAAAATGTGTGAATGATAGGAGAGGGGTAGAGAGATTTGAGTTTTGGAGGTTAAGTATGGGTAAGGCCAAGTCTAATGTCAATTTCTTCAAAAATAGGTCAAGAAGACCTTGTATGTAACATCATGCACAATTATATGATAGCTTGGTTAATATAGAAAGAAATACTATATTTCAAGAATTCTAAGCAATCTATAGGAACCCAATCTCTATTTATCATTGTGGAACATTTCTTTTTAAATTAAATTGAATGTGAGTGTTGTGCAGGAGATGATAAGGTGAAGTGGAAAAGTGCATTTAGAAGGGTAACACAAGGTCCAATTTTTGTAGAACTAACTAAGTAAACTAATTGATTGTTGATCGAATCATGTGATCAATGAATCAACAAAAATCATGATAAATAGGAAAGAGATCATAGAGTTAAGTGTTAATGTTTTGGAAGCTCATGGAAAAATTCCCTCCATTCGAAAACACTCCTCATCAAGATATACCCTTCCTATCCCTTGGGAGAATTTAATTTAGTTGAGGAAAATTATATTATTAATTTGGAATCTCACATGTCCATAAAAGGACAGATCAACCCTAAGAAGAATTTTGATAGTCTTCGAAGCTTATATATATAAGTCAAGTGACCCTCATTTAGAGATCATCATCAAGAATATTATTTTTCCCTCTTCTTTGATTTGGCTTTCACAGTTCTAAACTGGTTCATGGAGATTAGTTCATACAAGTCTGAAATTGCAGGGCTTGAAGCTCACATGTGTCACCTAGGGTTTTGATTTACAATCATAGCATTGTCACAAAGAGGTTTTGGTTGCAACTACAGGAATGCAGTCTTATCCGTGAAGTTGTAGGGTTTCAACCAGATGCATATACACTCTCTCCATGCGGCCGGAAACTAGGGTTATATTTCATTAGATGACCACAAAATTCAACAGTTCATCACAGATATTGACAATTGACTGTGGGATTTTGATTCAAGTTTTATTATTATTATTAGCATTGTTGGGTTCAACTCTTGGATGTGGTTTAGTTTATTTTGTTGGATAGGTTTTTGGTTGAAGATATGGATCAATTTACTCTCTCTTTGGTGAAACATTCAATGAAAATATAATAAGAACAATAATTTGAAATGGTTTTCCCCATTATGGGGTTTTTCCCTTGTCTCTGACTAATCATGGTGCCTTTATGTGTGAATGTTTTTCTTCTATTGTTCCTTTATGTTCCATTGAATTGATGATGGTATTGTTCTTTCTATATAATTGCATATGTTGTTGAGTGATGGTATGCTACTATGGGGTGAATTAAATGTGTAAATAATGAAATGAAATTATCTAAAGGAAAAACCAATATAGCCCTAAGAAAAATTAACATGGTTTTAAATCAAGGTTGAAGAAAAATCCTTGAGATCACCCATGAGAAGACACCTTTGATGGAAGTAAGAGGAGAATGAGGAGACTTAAAATAATGCTAGAGTTTGAAAGAAACCCTAGGAAATTTCATTATTAGGGTTTGATGGGTATCATGAGGTTAGGAAGAAACCCGGGAATATGATAAAAGCTTCTGTTGTGCAATCTTGAAACCCTAGTATGATCAATGAGAAGTTATTCTAGCAGATTTAGTCATAACCCTAGTTGAGATAACTTCAATTAGGACTAGTTTCAAGAATAATGGATAGTGTTAACCATTGAAGTTTGATTCAAGAGGGATTTGATCTCGTCTTGTTAAAGGATTTGATAAGACGATACTTCTTGAAAATCATCTAAATTGAATTAAAAGAAAGATAATGCAAGAAGAAAAGGACTGGTTCTGAAAAAGAAAAGAAGTACCAAAGGAAAGTTTTCAAAACAACATCTGGAAATTACAATATGCGGGTAATACAACTTGTAATGAGAAATAAATGTTAGAAGTTGCAAAGGTATATGAATAATATAAGGTATGTAGGCTGCAATATTAGATGGAAAGGTAAGTCACGAGGGATGACAAGGATATCACCTTAATGTATACATATGAAAGTAATTTATCTATATGGTACATGTGATATATTAATGTTTCACAAATATTTTACATTTTAGACATGATCATTTTCCTAAAGCATGCTAGATATATTGATTCTCATAAATGGAAACTTGATACCCTATTTAATACTTATGGAAAGCATGATGTAACTGTGATAATAAGATTTATACTCTTGTTGATCTTCGTAAGGATTATTAAAGATTAGTAAATTTTATGAGTGATAAAATGTGATGACCTGACTTCATGTTGTGATCATGATCCTTGAAGTATGAAGATACCCTTATATGATAGTAAACATTGATGAATGTTATGTTATATGTCCAAGAACATGATATATTTTATGATTTAAGAGTTTTATTGTAGCATAAAAATATTATGATAGATAGGTTGATGTCGCGAATGATGATGATTGAAGAGATTTCTCATTAAGATGGAGAAACTCTTCATCAAATTTTAACACCTAGTATTATTAGAAATGAAGACACTAGACTATTGAAGGAAGGATTCCGAGTATGAATAACTATCTGATGTTGTTGAAGAAATTTTTGGAAGTTTTGAGTTGTGAAGAGAATGTTTCTCCTAGTCCAAGCCTCAACTCTTAGGAGAAACAATACAAGGAAAAGACCTTCTAGTGGATTTTTTTTTGCGGAATCCCCTTTAAAAATAGCCAAAAGATATATTTGTAGTAGAAGTCTCTAGCAGAGATGGGTGGGTGGATGTTGTTTGAGAGTGCATCTACAATATACAAAGACACCGATGCTTTAATATCCATACAAGAACCAATGCCGAATAGAACATAGTGCACAATGGAAGATTTATTTCTATAAAATAAAAAAACACGATGCACTAACTAAGAAAATGTAGCTTTCCTTGAATAGTTTATAGCACTGGAAAAAGGTTAACTTTTAAAAATTGTCAGTGTTATATACACCCTTAGCACCAGTGCCCTTATTATAGTAAAATTCCTCGGTGCATACCTAGAAGGAGCACCACTCTAGTTTCTAAATATTAAAAAAATGTGGTGCTATATTCCAATGAAACATTGATGTTGTTAATGTATTAAAACAACTTGGGGCATCTTCTAAAGAGAAATGCTAGGAATTTTTCAATTTAAAAGAAAAATGCAGTGCTATAGTCCAATACAACACCTTTGTGGTACTTGTATTAGAATGTCATAGGGAATCTTAACAAGATAATTTCTATAGGTATTTTAATTAAAAAATTCACTACTATTAGATATATGACACACTGGTGTAGTTGTAATAATGCACCGTAGGAGAAGTAAATAAAAAAACCTCCCAATTTTAAATTTCATTTTTACCATCTACAATGTTGGAGAGCTTTGAAGTACTAGTTTCACTCTTGCCTCATGCAAGGACTGTGTTGTTAGTTCTTCCATTTCTCACCATATTTTGGTGTTGTGCTCAGCAAATGGATTTCCAATTTTCTCAAACAATGGTGAAATTTGTTTATCTCAATTACATCTTAACAATGGCTCTCTAACGAGAAAATGTCAAAGTAATGTATATGTTTCTCTCTAATTTAATTTTTTAGTAGACTAAAATTGTAAGTTAGTTTAAAAATCCACTGTTCTTGAAAAATGATATTCAACATCGTGCATACTATATGTTTGGCTCAAACCGATAATGGTGCACCCTGTAAATTTATAGGGTGCATTGCAATTTGGTGCATGAACATAATGCACCGCTATTGTTGCAGTGCGTTTCGTAAATGCAAATTAATTGGGAAATATATACATTGTATGTTGGTGTGTTTATATTTACCAAATGCGCAATAAAAATAATATTAAAAAATATGGCTTGGTGCGTTAAATAACCTGGACATTTAGTACCGACGTTAAAAGGTTATATGTGAATACCGGTGAATAAATGAGATGGACCACCATGAAAATTTAAATATGTGAATCAACATTGGTGCATCATACATACGTGCACACTAGTTCTAATGTGGTTGTATTTGATATCACAGTAGAGTTGATGCATTATTGTCTTTGTGGCACACTGGGGATTTTTGTTTTTTAATTGAAATTTATGTTTCCATATTTATAAGTACATCTTTCATTTCGTAAAAAAAAAAATATTTTATGTATGAGGCTGATGTATTCTTTATGTCAAACATGTAACAAATATGTCAACAAATGGAGGAGGAGTAAATGGCGGACCAATACAATATGGTCTGACCATGGGAGGCTATAGAGAGGGAGAGGGATTTATACCCTCACCCTATTAGTGAAACAACCCAAGAACTCTTAAGGAATGTATGCCTCCTGAATTACTATGAGGAGGATACGTCCCTTAAGGTTCACTTCTTATTGTTTGCACATCTGATCCATTGGTGGAGTGTCCAAGGGCAGGGTTTCCATGTTGGTCCTGTGGCCTTGTATAGGCCATCTTAGGAAAACATATACATTATCACTGGCCTATCCAGGAGAGGGGAGGATTTTACCAAATTCCTTGATGTCCCCCATGGGGTCACAACAGAGAGTCATCTTGCATACTCTTAGAGATATGTTGTGTCTCATGTACCCCGTAGAACATATTTTAAGGTGCATGGTGTACAACTACGAATTTCTTATATTTGTAAAAAGGATGCTAGGAGCATCTGATTATTAGTCACCACCATTTCACACTCTAGTAGTGATGGTCAACCCTTTAGTTTCCCCCTTTAGTAATATGTCGATTACTTGATTTAGGTGCCACTATGTATTATATGGTCTTCCATCCTTCTGAGGCAAATTTGTATGGCTTTAGAGATATTTTGTGTGATGATACATGTGAGGGTGAGCTTCAATTTCACTTTAGAGATGTTATTTTTATTTTTTGAGGGGTTTCTAGAGATGAGGCCTACATTTGACTGTTGCCCTCCTAGGACAATAGCTAAGGTTTGCATGTGCATGCAGGTCCATATGATGCCCATGTGGGTCCTTCTGGAGTATCCAACTAGGCTTTCTGTCGAGCACTAGCACTATTGGCTAGTGATTCTGACCATGTGTTTATCTTGTTGTCATTTTCATATGCAATGATTGATTGGAGATAGTGTCCCAACACACTCTTCACACCGGCTGAGCCCCCAGACATTAGATGTAATATTAGTGTTTTCTTAAAATTAATCTAATTTCATTTTATTATTTTCCTTAACTAGAACATAATTTATTCTAACATGTTATTTAACTTCTTTTTATTAAATTGTTTAATGAAATTGTCCAATTATTGTTGTGTACTATATATTTTGTAAACATTAGCACATTCGATGGGGACATGCCTCCTCCCCCAATGGATGGAGGAGATGACAAGATAGTCGAAGCCTAAGAGTCTGAGGGATATCCTTATGGGGTTGTGGGTGTCTCATCCCATAACATGGCCTAACATTTCAAATGGAATGTTACGATAAATTATCTAAAGGTTTCATCGAGGAGGAAGGCTTCCCTACGAGGAATGCAGATGTTAGTGAAGATCCTAGGTTCGAGGATCTCAAGTAGGACTGTAGGCGTGAGATGATGACTCTTATGTATAATGTCACCAGATCTAGTGTGCCATTGGTAGCGATGAGGGTTGTAGGGCATCCAATGACATATACATCAAATTATGATTATGAGGGTTATGATCATGATGATTAGGGTGGGGATCATGATGCTTCTGGTAGTACTACCCCTTTAGATCATGGTCAGGGTGTTGGTGATATTTCATGTAGTACACCTCCTCCTTAGTCATCTAATGATGAAATGATAAATGTAGAGGATGTGCCTTATGTTTCTCTTGGAAGAACAGACTAACCAACTCCTCCTCTACCTAAAATTTCGAGAGACATCGAGGTATTAGTTGACCACCCATCATCTTCTTATGTATACCAGGTTGACACTACTACGTCTGTTGTATTAGATATTTTACCTTATTTGTTTGACTCGATGTGGTTATTTGAATTGTTTGTATATGTATATATATATATGGTGCATTTTTTTTGTTCATGTTCATGTAATTAATTTTAATGTTGTATTTGATGTGTATATCGTTAGGTCATGTTAGACATATATATTTAATGTGCTTGCAGATAGATGTGTATGTGATAGAAGTTATTTGACATGAGATGTATATTAATTTAAGGATGTGTGTGGCGATGATGTTATATTACAAAGTTTGTGTTTTGTTAGGTTTTATCATGATGATGATTCCTTGTTAGATTAGTAGATTTGTGTGCTAGCTACTGACATTATATGTACTAAAGATGTATATAGTTTGATGGTGGTACTAAATTTGAATGTGTATCTTAGATGATGTTTATGTTTGTTAGATGGTTATCATCATCATGTTTATTTTAATGAAATAATATTTATTATACATTATGATTGGAGAACTGATATTAAACTTTTACATATGCAATTACATGCAAAATGACTTAAAAAAATATGCAAACATATTTTTTTTAAATTACAAAGTTCAGTATGGTGGAAACTATGATTGCAAAATTACGATAAATATTTTTATATTAATTATATAGTTAATTCATATTCATTCTAACTTAATTATTAAAATATTTCAATACATAGTAAAAAATAATTAAAGTTAAAACAATTTAACTAGTTCGTAATAAGATGAAAATCTGTAACTCATTATTTTGATCATCAAGGTTGATTTTTTTTTTTTTGATATTGTATTACATCAATCATATTTTCCTCCACTTTTATATTATATTTTGTGAATTATCCTTTCAGAATGGGGATCACTGGATTTACTACATCATCATTGTATTACATGAATTAATTTATATGACACTTCTTTAATACTCACCATAAGCTATTAACTTCAACTATCATTCTAACATGGCCCGGTGAAGGTGATACATGAAAATGTGATTGTTCTATTAAAAATTATCATAGCTAAAGGATTTAATAGATAAGACTTCCACTAAAGAATTGTCAATCTGCTACACATATCTACCATACATTAAGAAAATCTGTAGTAAGGAAAATAAGGGAAGAAATTTATCAATATGTGGAGAGACATTCAATTTAATGCCAAACAAGAAAAAAGCTTCCACTAGCCTATTACATATAAATGGTACTTAATCTTGAACATAAAAAAGAGACATCTAAATAAAATTTGAAAGATGGGGTTGGAAAATGATACATGCATTCAAAAACTAGAACTATTTGGCTCAATTAAAAAATAAGCCAATACTTCCTACACCCAAGCCATTTAGAAAAATTTTGGAGTTTCCCAAGCTAGATAGGAAGCCCAAGCTATTTGAAGCCAACACTTTTCTGCATTTGCAAGGTGGCAAGATCAATATTTTACAATATTTATATTACTTTCTACACCCACTTTGTCTAATATTACTTATATATATATATATATATATAATATATATAATATATATATATATATATATATATATATATATTATAGATATATAGATATATATATATATATATATATATATATATATATATATATATATATAATATATATATTTGTTGAGCCAAATAGATATTTCTCCTTGTTCGTTTTCAGTTTATTGGAAGTGAATCAATTGTAAAAGGTCTCAGGTTAATACTATATATTTTTAAATTTTCATTCAAAATCGATACTCATTTTGATTGGGCGAAAGTGATCAGCAATGACATATATTATTAGTTGTTCGATTTACCTAAGACCCACAAATACTATATGGTGGCCTACATGGTAATAAAACTAGTTTCATTTAATATGTTCCACCAACTACCTTGAAAAAAAATATGAACCTAAATATAGAACAAGCTCAATTTTTTAACCTTATCATGTGGAAGCATAAGCCCCCACTTCGTTTTTATCATGTCCAGTATAATTTCATTTATGAATTTAACATATTCTAACAAGGCAACTTCCTAACAAGATTTATGATGAAGTAGAATATTTCCTAATAGGAAATGGGAGATATGAGAAGTGAGAGAATAATAGTGTCATCAGAATCTATTGATTTCAAGAAAACCAATATTGTTGTGAACATTTGTCCTTGATAGATACCCTTTTTTCAAAATATGCAGATCATACCTCCCATGGTCAATTTTATTTTAGAGGAAGAAGAAAAATAAATTCATTACACTCCATTTTATATTGGGAGAAACTACCATATGAAATTCTTCCCATTTCACAAAAAATGTTGAACTATTGAAGACATAAATTGATTGAATTTGAATCCATCCAAGGATTCAAACTTGATTGTATATTTTCTAGTCATCTTGCATCTATGAAATTCCAATTTATTTACAAGTATTTTTGGTGGAAAGTGGAGAGAACCAAGTCTCTAGAATACTTATCTCAAAATATCATGTTAATAATATAGTAAACACTATTTATAAAGGAAAAAAAAAATCAAAGAGTGAAAAGGCGCATTAGTTGCAATCCTACTCAAACATCCCAGACTAGTAGAAGATCCTCTTCTACACAAAATAAAAAGGGAACAATTGTGATAAGATGAAATAGAAATGAGAAAAATTCTCGTGATGGTGATGGGGAGGAGCCACCCTCTTGTGTTTTTCTTAATAAGTCTCATGTACTCCCATCATATAAAATGATGTAGGAACATCTTACCTCAAATTCGAGATACATTTTGAATAGATCTAGGGGTATTTCATTCATCAAGAGAGTTGAATCCCTAATTGATTTTAATTATTTAAATTAAGTGTATTTCTTATAGTTCTATAAAAATTGTACATGAGTGATGAGAGTGAGGAATATTATAATCATATCTTCTTCTAAGAATAGAACTTGAGAATGTTTAGAGGAGTTAGAAAGATCTTAGTATTACTTATATCTCTTGAGGGAAAAGTGGATATAGATGATCTCAAGGTAGGGGTCTATTGAGAGATTAGTGGATTTGAACTAGAATAAGGTTTCATAACCCATTTGTATAATTATGTAGCCAAAAAAGTGTGAAGGAGAGGAGAGTGGTAGAAAGATTTGAGTTGTGGAGGTTGACTAAGGCTAAGGCCAAGTCCAAGACAAATTTGTTGTAAATTAGGTCAAGGCTAGTCATGGAATCCCCCCAAGGCATGTTTTGGGGTTTAAAGCCCAAGTTTTGACCTAGTGTTGTTGTAAAGCTTTGCGAATTGTGGGTGTGGACTGTGAAAAGTATGATAGAGTCACAGGGTTGTCCACCCTAGTCTTTTAATGTAATGTCAGCTGGATAGACCTACCCATGGTATGGAGGCGATGGGATTGTATAAATAGAGCAAGGCTCTAAGGAGATAGAAGAGGTAGAGAGATAGGAAGAGAGTCTAAGTTACTAAGTGAATTGTACCTTTGGGTTGTAGAGTAGGAGAAGGCTCTACAAGTAAGTGCGCAGAGGCCTAGTAGTCTGTTGTTGAGTGCGCGAACCCCTGCAACTGAGTGCACATGGCGAAGTCAAGTCTATAGTCGAGGACAGAATTGTTAAATAAAATTTTGTTATCATATTGTGTATCTATTCTTGGGTTAATGAATGATTAATATAATTTTCAAATATACTGCTTATTTACTACGCACACCTGTATGAATGGATTATGTTGTTAAGTGTAACTTAAAGCATGCAAGTAGGCTAAAATAATCGACTAACAGTGGAATACCTGTAAGATCTTGGGGAATAACATAGAGTGCGATGCTAAACCCCTGGATAGGACTGCGCGAAGGCATTATATCAGGTTGTGAAGTGCAAGAAAGTGCACAAAGAAATCTACCCGCGAGGTTAAACATAGAACACTTGAACTCATCAGACATCTCCAGGGTGCAAAAACCTGGTTCTAGCACCCTCCCATACTACTTGGGGTGAGACCTCAGTCCACGCTCAGTGCATTGTTGTCGAAAGGGCCAGTAGTACCAAAATTTGTTTGGCTAACTTAACTCTAAACTTGGATCAAGCCCCTATAAGCCAAAAAAATGGTTCCATTTCTAGGACTGAGATCCGCATAAGATATGTCTGATGTCGTATCACTGGAATTTGACAAACAAAGGAATTGAAGAGTGGTTCGACAGAAATATTCACAAGTTCACAGTGCAAGAAAATAGGAAGTAGCAGTTATGAAAAGAAGAGTGGTTAGATTGCTGCTTAAATATGAAAATCCATGAAATTTTGTTTGCATCCTTCTCCTTTGACTTGTACGAGTGGATCGTGAAGCTAGCAGACAACCAAGGAATTTGCAGGCTCGACAAACCTATTGTGTGGACTATAGAGTGTTGGCATTATGATGCATGTGTTGTACTTGATGGCAACCCTCTCATAGAAGATCATCTCACTTGTATACATTCAGAAGATATATCAGATGTGATAGAATGCATGGGTTACCGGACAGTAAAAAGGGATCAGATGACAGTTCACAAGTAAGCTTTGCCATCAAGTCCAAAGGGGGAGATTGTTGGCATTATGGCTAAAGTGTTGTACTTAATGGCAACACCCATGGCATGGCTCTCATTTTTGATGAAAATAAAGAAGTACGCAAGAGAACAGTTCAAGACGTGCGTACCCGCAGGTATACCATGCAGGGATCGCGTCCAAATACGCAGGTTACCCATTCATGGGGTGCGTACCCCAGTGCACACACTTCAAAGCAGTTAAGCGCCCACACATGGGGTTTTCTCATGGTATTTAGCCGACGGTATTATGTTATCATGGTTTTGGCCCGTGGTATTGTTTATTTTACTATTATTATTGAGCCCCATGATCCTTGATTTGAGGAAGAGCTTGCCTATATAAAGCAAAGGAGATCATTTGGCTTAAGTATGTTTTTGGTTGAATATCTTATGAGGGCAAGATCTAGTCTAGATCTAAATAAGGCGAATCTACTGATGGACTAAGATCTCTTCGGCGCATGTTGAGATCTGTAGATCTAACTGTTTGGGTTCTTTCTGAAGTCTTCAAATCATCTATGCCCGAAGGTATGCAGGTATGGTGAGAGAAAAGTGCGTACATATGCAGGAGCGTAGTGTTTCAGGTGCGCCGGTATGCAGGCACAGAAGGGTTTCAGGTGCGACGGTACACAGGCGCAGAAGGGCTTCAGGTGCGGATGATCATAGGCAGTTCAATAGACTCAGAGCGAGGTACGCAGGCTAGCAGTTGAGCAGAGTGCGTACTTGTATGCAGGCTAACAGTTGAGCAGGGTGCGTACTTGTATGTAGGCAAGCAGTTGAGCAGGGTGAGTACTGTAAGCAGGCAAGCAGTTGAGCAGGTTGCTTACGTAAGCAGGCTAGCAGTTGAGCAAGCTGCTTACTTCTCTTGAAATCCATGTTTATCCTTGCTGTGTTCTGGGTGTTGCAGTGATGTCTAGTTTCTGGTATTATGATCTTATGATAGCCATCTGAAAAGTGATTGAGTATATCTTTATGCGATCAGATGAACTAGATCTGATTGATGACTCTCATTGTATATGTATTGATCTAGTGATTAGGTGATTCAGAAGGTTGTTAAATTATGAGCTTCAATGTGGTTATTAGGTCCAGTATGAAAATTGGATGAAATGTGGCCCTTTCAGATTATGTGTTGTGCTTCAGTGTATCCAGTGTGAAAATTGATGAAACGTGGTACCT